>OVAU01002630.1:0-12201 GCA_900406315.1 Biscutella laevigata subsp. laevigata
TCGAGGACATCGAGGGCATACTGAGTGATCTCTCATTGAGCATGGAGGATGTAGAGGTACCAACCGACATTGTGGTGGTAGAAATGGATAACCAACCTGAGGATCCACTTGTTTTTGAAAAGCCATCCCTAGCAACTGTTGGGGACACAATCAAGGTTGGGGAAGAAATCACCACACTAGCTATGGGTGATGATCGGATTGAGAGTTCTCTCACCAAGGCGGTGCACTGTAACGATGTTCTTCATGCCCAAGCCTTTGGAACTGAGGTTGGAGACAAGACTAGCTATGGTAAGACTAGTCTTGAAGGCTGTCTGAATCTGAGAGATGCAACCTTTAGGTAACAGAAACGCCGAGAACCAGAAATTTAGCAAACTGTATACAACTGGTGAGATCAGTTGAAGTCGCCCAGCAAACGATAACTGTTTCATAATCCAGCCATTCATCCGAGCCTTTATCGAGTCAATCAGCGGAGAATAATCAGTTATAAAGAGCTTCTTGTATTGGAGTCGAAGGCCAAGGTACCTGAAAGGGAATGAACCTAATTGGAATCCGAGATCCTTTGAAGCTTCAGATTCCACCACGTTCAAACTCGCTGTGTACAGAGCAGATTTACTTTTGTTCATGGCTAACCCCGAGAGGTTTCAAACTGCTCCAACGTTTCAGTTATCTCTACCAAGGAACTTGTCTTCCCATTATAGAAGATCATAACATCATCCACAAAGGCTAGATGAGTTATCCGAGGATTTGTAGCTTTAGGATGGAGGCCAATCCGACGAGAATCAAATTTAGCAGCTAAGAGACTAGAGAAAATTTCCATGGCAATGATGAACAGGGACGGTGATAATGAGTCACCATGTCTTAAACCTCTTTTGCCTTTAAAGAAACCACATTGTTCCCCGTTAACCAGAGTCGAGAAGTAAGGGGTTGTTATGCATTGATTTATCCAAGTAATGAAGACTTCTGGTACATTCGCTGATCGAAGGGCATGAATGACAAAGTCCCATTTGATTGTATCAAAGGCTTTCCGAAGATCCACTTTTAGAAGACCCCAACTCGAGATATTATTCTGGTGAAACCCGTGCACCAGTTCTGTTGCTAGAAGAACATTCTCAACTAAAAGCCTGTCTTTTATGAACGTTGATTGGTTGTTAGAGATCATCTCGGGGAGTATTTGTTGAAGCCGCTTTGCAATGGTTTTTGATATCAGCTTATAAACCACATTACAACAAGAGATAGGTCGGAATTTCGAGACACGATCTGCACCAATCCTCTTGGGAATCAGAGCAATATTTGTAGTGTTCCACTGTTTTAGCAGTTTTCCAGAGCTGAAAAATTCGAGCACTGCAACTGTTAAATCAGAACCCACTACTGACAAAGCTGCTCGATAAATTCAACGTTGAACCCATCGGGACCAGCTGCTTTGTTTCTCGGCATACTTAGCAGTGCCGATCTAACCTCACTTGCAGAGACAGGTGACTGTAACAGTGCTCTATGCTCCTCATTACATCGGAAAGTAGTGAGACTCAATATAAGATCCTTGTCCTCTGTTGTAATAGGTGTTGTCTCCTTGCCAAGCATGTCCGAATAAAAACCCACACAATGATTTTGAATGTGAATAGCCCTCTCAATCTTGTTGCCCATATCATCAAGAAGATAATGAATGTGAGTCTGAGCCCTCCGAGCCGCAACGTAGCGGTGAAAGAAGCATGAGTTAGCGTCTCCTACTGCAAGCCAATTGATACAAGATCTTTGATGAAGATACACATCTTCTGCAGCTGCTAGTTCTTGCCAACGTGAATGCGCAATTTTTTCCGTTGTTGCGTTAACTGCAGTTGGGGAAGCCAGGAGCAGATTTTGAGAATCTTCCAGAATTTTTGCTGCTTCAATAACCCTTTTATCCAGCTGGGAAAAATTCTCCTTTTGCATCCTTCGACAAATCGACTTGAGGGAGAAAAGCTTCTTTGCAAAGATAAACATCCGCGTCCCGTTAACCTGCACTTTCTTCCATTGTGCTTGAACCTCGCTCAAAAAGCTTGGCAGTGTAAGTAGTGTATTCGAGAAGCGGAAAGGTCGGGAAGTAACCATAGTAGGCTGACTGATTTGAATATGAATTGAGCTATGATCCGAGCAGCCCGAAGCTTGAAACTCGGCATAAGAGTTTGGAAACTGCAGCAACCAGTTTTCATTTATGAGAGCTCTGTCGAGTTTCTTAGCAAGAGGATGGTCTTGCTGATTGTTCCACCATGTGAAGGAGTTTCCTCTGAAGGCCATGTCGAATAGATAAGCAGCTCGAAGGCAGTCCTTTAAATTCAACATGCCCGAAGTGACTCTAGTACCAGTAGCTGAAGACTCAGAAATATCAAGAATTTGGTTGAAGTCACCGAGAAGAAGCCATGGGAACTGCGAAGTATCTAGAAGGCCTGAGAGGCTCAGTATGTCCGCCCACAACTCTCTACGCCTAGGTTGATCGTTCCTAGCATACACAAATGAAACAATAATGTCAGTAGGTTGAAGTGGAACTTTAACTTTACAAGTTGTCATCTGATCAGTTTTTTTTTAGAACAAGAACAGAAATATTTGGATCCCAAGTACGACTAAGAGCATCATAATCATAATTAGTTACTGAATCCCAACCAGGAAAATTTGCCTGAATAATAGAAGGCGCTTTAATCGACCTAACCCGCGTCTCTACAAGACATCCCAAAAATGGTTACTTACTAGTAAGCCAGCTACGAAAGCGTCTACGCTTTACCGAATTATTAAAACCTCTAATATTCCAACAAAAGATATTATTATATAGATAACTAGACATAAGATTAATGAGCTTTGGGGCCTGGTCTCCGGGGTGACTGTTTCTTTCTCAAGTTTTCCAGTTGCCTCATCAATTTTCTTGATATATAAGGCACTAAATGTTCAGAGTCATCAGGATTGTCGTCGTCGCCGGAAGGCCAATCTGACTCAGAAGATGCACTTTATGTGTAATCGGTGTTATTCCCAGCAGCGTCAGAAGAATTATAGCCACTTGGAACAACTATTTCTTTCCCTTTGCCTTTACCAAAACCGTCTGAGTTCTTTCCAACCAATGGCTGACTTTTGGGAGAGGTTACCTTTATTCCACCAGACCTCCTGCCAGACTTCTTCTCTTGCAACAAATGCCTTTTTGTTGAGGCTTGAAAAGTATCCTTGAATGTGTGTTCTGCAATCCCTGCAATCCGAGTTACTTCTTCTGTTGGCAGTTGTTGATGTTTAGTTCTTGTACTTGTATTAGCATCCATCTTCTTCAGTGCAGTTGAAGCCAAAATGTCTTTATCAGGGTTGATCGTTGTCGTGATCGGGGTAGAGACTTTCTTCCATTGCTTAATGACAGGTTTCTTAGCGACCTGCTTCAATCTAGATCGAGTGCAATTTTCCACTGTGTGACCAGATGAGTGACAATCCGGGCAAGTTATAGGAGCTTCTGGACAGTTTTTATGGTATGTCCGATTTCATTGCAGAAGGCACAAATTGGAGGCAACCAAGGTGAGGATACCTCGATGGTATGAAACTGCCCAGATTCAAATTGCACTGACATTTTCTCTGACAGTGGTTTCATGGGGTCGATGATTGTGAGAACTTTTGCAACTTCAACATTAATCATGTTCGCTGTTGTGGGATGCAGGAACTGAGGATCTCCCACAAGTCCTGTGATGTATTCAAGAGCGTCGATGTTGAAGAATTGAAGCGGGACCTTTCGGAATTCTAGACAGACTGGGATTGACTTGAGTGACGGCATTGCTGGTGACAGACCCGGTTCCCATTTTGCCACAAACATGGTCTGGTTGTCTATGTGCCATAATCCTTGAGACCAAACTCGTTTTCTTGTGTTAGCATCATGGATACGAATAAGGTAAGCCTTCTCCGTCATTCGAGAAATTGTAATATCTCTCATCTTGTTGCTCCAGATCCCATTTACTATTGCGTGGAAAGTGCCTGGGATTGGAGGCTTGCCGCGGAACTGTCCTAGGATAAAATTATTCCAGTTCTTCCGGTTCTTTGTAATGACCGCATTTGGAATTTGGACACAGATTTCACCAGATTCGCGCATGAAAGGGGTACCTTTCTTGGTCATTCGTTGGCCAGAACCCTGGACTATATATTTCCAGGAGATTGCTGGAGGAGAAGATGCCATAATCGGCTGAGGTGGAATAGGAGACGAGGGTTTGTTCTTTTCCTTTGGAATTTGGCTCGGAGCAGCCATAGAGATGTTCTGAGAAGGAGAGTCGGAAGTCGCCTGCCCCGAGGCCGTTGGAGAAGACAGATTCGCTGGAGGCACAATTTCATCGACTACTGAAGACTCTGTGACAGAGACGACAACAAGAGAGGGAGCACCTGTAGGAGGAGCTAGCTTGGTCTGAAGATCAACTTTCAGAGAGGGTGGAGGAAGAGAGGTCGAAAGCGAAGCTGAGGGTGGAGGAGATGGAGATTTAGGTTGAGGAAGGACGGATGAGGGAGGAGAGGTCTTCTTTTTCCTGGCCATGGAAAGCAGGCGGCGGTGGCCAGGGGCCGACGCCGGAAGAGAGAAGGAGAAAGCTCGAGAAACAAGATCGCACCTTTTTAGAGAGAACACGGTATTTTTCTAGAGAGAAAACGGTAACTTTTTATTGAACCAAAATTCATCAAACCAAATTTTGTTTTTAACCTTTCATTTTTATGATAATGTCATTTTTAAATACCCTTATCTAATCATTAATCTTGATAATTTTTATGTTTAATATAATTTTATGGTTTTATCATATGGGTTAACCTTGGATCAAACCAATTTTGATGACGTGGGATCAAAGGATCACTTTTAGATTGGATTCGACAAATTATTATGTGTTCATATTAAAATTCATAAATTGTCAACTTATCTTTTATATATATATATATATATATATATATATATATATCGCTCAAAATTCGTAGAAAGATATTGAATATTTTTCAAATATACATTTTGGAGATTCAAAATAGAAAAAAGTTTTTACAAAAGTTTAGGACTGATTTCCTATACAATCAATTTTGCAAAGATAATGAATGTTTTTTTTTCTTTATCATCGATTAAAGAAAGAAAAAAGGGAGTATACATCGTATATAAGTATATAACCACTAGCTAGGCCACTAGTATCTCAAAGTGGGGACAAATTCGAAAAATGTTGAAAAAGCTAAGATTCAACTTTTACTAAAATGATTACTATCACTAACATATATGAAACTTTGAACCTAACCACACAATTAAAATATAATTACTGACTGTGGGTACAAAATTCAATTCTGAATTTTACCACTGTCAAATAAGGATTCGGGGAGATGAAATCTCAGATCGGTCGCTTGAAATCAAAAACGTAAAGACAAGAACAGATGGAAAAGAACAATATGAAAAGTATAATTTGATATGTGAGTAAACTAGATCTGTATCTCTCTTGTGAACAGTAACAATGTAAGCTATATTGCCTCCTTCTATCAATCCGACACGTAAGAGGAATAATAGTAAACTAATGGACTCTTTATCTCTTTCTCTTAATTATCTCTTCCTCTCAAAACCCACTCAAAAAGTCACCAACCCACTTCACTGTTCTTCTTCTTCCCCTTTTATATCTTTAACTCCTCTCTTCTCTGTACCATCACGCCCATTTAATGCTTCGATTCTCCTTTAATTTTCTTCAGTTACTCTCTTTGAATTTCTTCTCTTTTTGGACAATTCGTATCATTCATGCCATTAATTCATGATTCTCTACTTTCCATAAATACCCGATCGTAATCACAAGGCACCAATCATTCATTACTTCTGGGCTTTGCCGTAATCATCTCGATTCCATATGGGCTTTTCTCCGTATCTTTCAAACGAAGTTTAATATCAAATTTATGGTGATATTTAACACCAACACTGACTAATAAAATAAAAGTATTGTGATTACATTTCTAAACAAGTGTTAACAAATGCAGAAATAATCGTGAGCCTATAAATTTTAGCCAAAACTTTATCATTTTTAACTAAGTTAAATAAATCATAAATTTTATAATTACATCATTTAAATATTTAATTTTCATTAACTAAGCCGTTTTTATTCTAAGAAAAGTCAACTATTGACGAATGTTAAAAAATTTAACGGACTTTGTTTGGGATTAAACAAGATTAGCCAACAAAAATTAAAATTAGATATTTGAATAACATTAACTGAAAATTTTGTTATTTATTTGCCTTATCTAAAATTGAAATCCTCTTATATATTATATATTAAGTGATTGGAGACCACATGTCAAACCCACAATTTTTCTACGTTATTATTATTTTAAAAATTTAATACCTTGGACATTTTGCCAAACAAATTTATACTTAATTTCTTTTTTAAATATTGACCTTATTTGTGTTTCCAAACAATATATTCTTAATAATTTTTTTTTTATAATTTTGGTTTTAAATTAAAACTTTTACTTATATTTGAGAAAATATTTTTTGTTGTTTAATTAATTAGAATAGATAATTATACATTTTTGACAAGATTCAATTAAAATAAATATTAAATTCAAAACCACAAAAGATATTCTTTTAGTTTTAAATCAAAATTTTAACTTATATTTGAGAAAATACTTTTCGCTGTTTAAAAAATTAGAAAAGATAAATACAAACTTTTTTAGAAAAGTCGATTGAAAATTTCTAAGTTACTTTTAAATTAAAAGATTTAATATCTTAAACTGGTTGCAAATCAAATTTATATTTAATCCTCTTATATATGAAAAGAAAAATATTGGAGGTTATATGTCAAAATCACAAATTTTCTACTTATTTTTTATTTTAAAAATTGAATATCGTAAACATTTTACCAAACACATTTATATTTAATTCATTTTTATGATTACTATTATTCGTGTTTCCAAACAATATATTCTTAATAAAATAAAATTATTTATAATTTAAATAAATATTTATCTTATTCAAAATAAAATAAAAAATAGTTTGAAAAATTTAACTTATTCAAATAAATAGTATACTCTATCACATCTTTTCAAAAAATATATTTAATTTAATTTCAAATTTAAATGTATACTTAACCTAATTAAAACTAAATAATTATTTCAATATTATTAACTATTATTCATGTTACTAAACAATCTCATATTTATATTACCAAATGTTATTTTTGAAAAAATATTTAAATGTTGGTGGTTTAAATAAAAATTTAATGGCTAAAATACTATAATTATCTCTAACATCTTTGCAAAGTTTAAATTTTTTTAATCCAATTTTTTTTTTAATGTCAATTGAATTATTATATAGAAGATTAATATTTAAAAAGTAATCTAATAGATATATTTAGTTAGATAAAAATAATTATCAAATATATTGATGATAACAATAAAATACGGGCATAACCCAATCCTAACCTAGTTTAATATAAATTTGAAAGTTAAATATTTTTTTAATAATTTTTTAGTTTTACATTGTTTTTATTAGCATCAAGTTAACTTAATCAACCGAAGTTATATATTTAATGATATTACTTTAAAATTTTAGAATTTATTTTACTCAATTAAAATTTTAGAATTTATTTTACTCAACTAAAATTTTGATAATTTTTTTGGTTAAAATGTGCAAGTTTCTGCATCAGTAAAGTAATTATTAGGGATTTGGGTTTTAATAAGTTGTCAAGAGAGAAACAAACTCACGGAAATTTGTCAAGAAAAAAGAGAAGTTGTGAATAGCATGCAAAGAGAGAATTTGGAGACTTGTTCTCTTGTTTTAGGGATTTGGGTTTTAATAAGTTTTTTTTCTTGTTCTCTTGTTTTGATCTTTAAGTGTATGTCGAGATTTACTTTTGATGTAGTTTATGATAAACATTAACAAACATAGTTAAATCCTTTAACATAAATAACATAATTGAAATTCTTTAACATAAATAACATAATTTAAATCCTTAAAACATAAACAAACGTAAACATAAAACAAACTTAGAACAACTGGTCAACTTAGAACAAGTAATTTCGAAACATCAAACAAAATCACGATTTCCTAGTCCCAAAAATATGTTTGACAAAGATTCTCAATATCAAGTGTTGCCGTCTGCACCGCGTTAAGAGAACCCCCAATCAAGTACGAAATGTATAACCTAGAGCGTCTCATCTTCAACACAGGTGCAGCCCGTGTCACGAACATATATTGTTAGAAACTCCAACACAACCTCTGCACTTCCCCTTAAAAACAATAGAAAATTATTCCTGATATCTAACCCGACTCGCCCAATCGTCTCGATTCATTCAATCAATGACGGTGTCATTAAGGAAGCCAACATGTCATTACCATCAGCTCTTCTTGAGATATCCATACAAAATAGAATCAAACCATACACATACCACTATTTGATGTGACCTTTCTCTGCAGCATCTTGTAATTGTCTCAACCCTTGGTTTCAGTTGTCTCTTCTTCTATTTTCAAAGAAGTTAGTGATTCCTTCCCGGAACAATGCCTCGAGATTCCCAGCTTCACAAAATTCCCTCATCGCCGAGAGGACATTCTCTTGGAGCGGCTTGGGATTTCCAGTGCCTGTTAAACGCATTTGAAACCCGCGCAAGCCGTACACCATTAATCAAGCCAAACCTTGTCACATGTAACGTGATATCTTCGGGAACTTTTTCGTCTATATTGCTAAGAGAAACGCCCCTTCTGTTCGCCATCTTCACTCTATTTTTTGGTCTATTTCGTTACTCTGGTTTTTGTTTCGTGAAGAAGAGAACTTAAGAAAGACAAGAAGGAGTTCAATTGGGTTTAATTAAGGGTTTCAATTAACGAAGTGTTTCAATTAACAAAGGGTTTCAATGACTGGAAATGGGACTAATTTAATTGATATGATACAAAACCGTCCAAATAAATGGAATAGATTTTGTTGGGTTAGGCAAAAAGTGTGTAATGATTCAAAACCTGTGAAAGGATACAAAACGACGGTTGAGTTATGCATGCAAATTATGTACAACTGGACTACAATGTTCGACTGGGTTATGCATGGAAAATAAGTTCTCGTGCATGGAAAAAATGTACATAGTTGAACATACTTATAATCTATTAATTTATAATGGTTTGTTTTTTTATGTTTTTATGCTTATAATCTTTGGTTTGATTTTTGGACTACTGGAACAACTGAGTTTTTAAATTATGACAACTAAAAGATTGAGTTTTAAAATTAAGACAACTCGAATAACTCCAGAAAAATACAACGAAAACTAGAATTAATAAAACAAGTCTTACAATAAAAGTTCATATAATATATTCATTTCACGGTGTCAGAAACATTTTTGACAGACCAGATTCTCTTACTCAAGAACGTCCTCCCTCCAAGCATGCACATATTGTATATACTCCCGGGTATTGTCTCCACAGTTGCAGTTCATCCCAAGAACATATCGTAATAGAAATTTCATCATCGTATCTGCACCTCCCTATAAACACACTAAATAATTACCCCTCAAATCTAACCTTAGTCGCGCCATCTCATCCATGGATTCTAACAACGTTGGTTGCATTAGGGTATCCAACATGTTGTAAGCTTCGACTCTTTTTGAGACATCCGTACAAATTAGGATCAAGCCGTAAACATATCGTGCTTTGATGTGACATTTCTGTGCAACGTCTTGTAATTGTCCCAGCCCTTGGTCTCGGTTGTCTCTTCTTCTGTCGAAGAATTTTGTGATTCCTTCCCGGAACAATGCCTCGGGATTCCCAGCTTCACAAAATTCCCTCATCACCACGGCTAAGGTTCTTACTTCGTCACTGTTTCCGAACAGTGGAACAAAGGAGTGTGGACCGAGCGGATAATTCTCTTCGAACGGCTTGTGATTTCCAGTGCCTGTTAAACGCCTTTGAAACCCACGCAAGCCGTACACCATTAATCAAGTCAGACCTTGTCACACATAACATGATATCTTGGAGAACTTCGTCGTGCAAGTTCGCGAGAGAAGATCCCCTTCTGTTGCCATCTTCACTCTGGTTTTTGGTCTCTTTCGTCCCACTCTTATTACTCTATTTTTTCTTCTTGAAGAAGACAACTTAAAAAAGAGAATAAGAGGTTTAATTGGATTTAATGAGAGTTTAATGAAGGATTTCACTTAATGAAAAATGACTAATTTAATTGATGTGATGGAAAACAATGCAAATAAATCGTCTTTGTTGGGTTATTCAAGAGGCGTAATGATTTCCTACAAAATGTGGGAATTTAATACAACTGATTTTTTTGAAAATTACAAAAATGAACATAGATTTCCCCAAGATATTAGTAGTTTCAGATCCTTAACAATTGTCTTTTGATAATTTTAAGGAATATTTGGTTGAACCTACTTATAATCTATTAATTTATAGTTGTCCACATGATTTTAGTATTTTAATCATAATTTCCAATGTTTATGTATAAAAATTATAGCAAAATCAAATGATTCAAAGTTTTGGCCTCTATTATCATCGTGATGATATAAAGTTTCATATAATGTCAAAGGTTGTCTATGAGAAATCAAATACAAAATTCACGATTTCATAAAAGCTTTGATGTAATCATCATTAACGTATTCATAAATTTTTTAATGTAGTCGTCACTGACGAATTCATAAACAACTTTAACATAATCATCATTTATTTTGATATTTGATGTAATTACCCTTTAATATGGTGGGTGAATTACATTAACAGTTTTGCTTCTTTTAATAAGAACGAGCGAAAGAAGCGTTGAATTAAATGAGCTCCCACTTTTTGGACCTGGTGTTAGTTCTTTTTGAATTAAATATCCATTTTTTAAGGAAAACGAAAAAAATAACAACATTCGAACATTTCCCGAAATATGAATACACCATTTTGTACATATACGAATACACCGTAGAATAACTCGCGATGCATCCGACTTAAACCAATGTACGACCTTTACTAGCTTGACGACATCGTAGAATAACTCATGATGCATCCGACTTATAAGTGTGAACCTGGAAAAAACTTTATGTGCAACTTTGTTAACCAAATCAAGCAATCCCTCTTTAGAGCATATTTCTTGAGCTATTCCAAGACCAATTGTCCCACACGTCTCATTCGGTTATAACACAACATCTCTAAGTTGTACCACTTGTCTCACACGTCTCATTCTTCATTTGTACCAGTTGTCCCCCACATCTCATTTGTACCAGTTGTCCTGCTTGAAATCCAGTTCGAGAAATCTTGATTTCCATTTTTAATCAATATCCTAATCTTAATCTTAATCTTCAAAACATTCTTTCTAGTTTGTGTCTCCCATTTCTTTCCATTTTCGTATTATTATATTTCAATTTTAAAAATACAATTTTTTACCTATAATAACCTGATAAAATTGAGCACAATAATTGCTACAGAAACGTATATGATGTGGAGGGGACGACTGAGAAGAATGTATAAGCTCGATTTTAGCTCGGTCGTGCGAAGGCGAGGCGCTATTAGAGCCTCGATTTTGCGGTTTGGCTCAACGAAATTATGAAAATTATGGAAAATTATCTCTTCCTTTAGCTCATAGTCGGGCCGGAATTAAATGATCATTAATGGGTGTCGGGCGGGTTAGTAAGAGTTGGTGGTGATGACAGAAGTATAAGCTTGTTTTTTTAATTAATTGTTCATTAAAGGAGAAATGAACTCGTTTTAAAATTTTACATCTCATTTAAACGAGAAATGACACTCAAACTAGATGAATTTGTTGGATCACATTTCAAGACAGCTTCAAAGTTGCATTTTAGGTGCATGCTCGAAAAATACTTGTGCTCTTGTAGGGTTTTGGGCCTGTGTTTTTCCAACAGTAAATTCGGAATGGTTGACTAATTGACGAATTTACCAATCTTCTTTAGGAGATAACATTAACCCATTGGGCCTTGAAGTGACTTGTGTGAGAAACGTAAAAAGCATTAAGAAATAGAGTTCAACCATGTAATTGACCGATAACAAAAAGAAGTGGTTTTGTTGACGGGTCTAATTCCACAATTTTTCTATATTTTTTATTTTTAAAATTTAATATCTTAAACTTATTGTCAAACAGATTTATATTTAATTCGTGTTTAATGGAATATCTTTATTCGTGTTGCCAAACAATATATTCTCAATAAATTTTTTTTAAAATTTTTTTTTTTAATATTAAATTTAATTTCTAACAGAGAAAAACTTCTTTCATTGATTAAATAATTAGAAAAGAT
>OVAU01002631.1:0-12199 GCA_900406315.1 Biscutella laevigata subsp. laevigata
AATATAGTTTTCTATAAAATTATAACATCGTAACATTAAAACTTAGAGACACATCACCCCGGACATAATGCGGGTTCGGTTCTAGTTTGTTAGTAATTTAAAGTTTCAAGCATTCTAGTTATTTGTTTAGTTCTAACTTCTATTTATCAAAATAAATTAAATGAACAAAAAAGACGAGTTGGATTGGTTATTCCAAAACCCGGTTAAGGCTTACGTGTACAATGTCATGACATTTTCGTCGACAAACGGCAAGAAGCCAGCGAGGAGAGCATACAAAACGATGCCGCACGACCAAATATCCGCCATAGCTCCGTCGTAGCCTTTATTCCGAAGAACCTCCGGCGCCACATAAGCCGGCGTTCCACATCGGGTATGGAGAAGGTCATCGCTGCTGCCACGTCGGCCACCTAGCCCCTCCGGCATCATCAACGCCGAAAGTCCAAAATCAGTCACCTTGAGATCTCCTTCTCCGTCAAGCAACAGATTCTCCGGTTTGATATCACGGTGGAAAACCCCCCGGCTATGGCAAAAATCTACGGCGGAGATCAACTGCTGAAAATACTTCCGAGCAAGATCCTCAGGGAGGTTTCCATCTCTATCAATCATCTCGAAAAGCTCGCCGCCGTTGACTAATTCCATGACGACGAAGATCTTTGTCTTTGTAGCCATAACTTCACGAAGCTCGACGACGTTTGGATGACGGAGGAGACGCATGACGGAGATCTCTCGTTCGATTTGCTCCGTCATGCCTCGACGTTTTGACACGTGATCTTTTTTAATAACCTTGATTGCCACGTCATCGCCGGTGGAGATCTCTTTTCCTTGGTATACCTTGGCGAAGTTACCGGTGCCGAGAAGTTTTCCGATCACGTATTTGTCGAATAAGACACTTCTTGATTCCTCCATTAATGTCTTTATACTTAGAATGTGTACAAAATATATAATGTGGAAGTTTTGTTGTTGGTTATATACATAAACAAATTAAAGAACATTCACAGTTATATTAAATTAAATTATTTTAATTTTATAATGTGATGACTAAGTGAAGGTAGGAAGAATTTTTCTGTCTTATCTAAAACACAAATTGATGTGCATCAGATCTGGCGATTGCAATGCTATGTTCGTGGCTTCTTGGACATAGGCAAATTAATTCTTGAAATTAAATTAATTTTCAAGAAATTATTTTTGTTTTTTTATATCAAGTACTGAAACTAATCAATGTGCACACTGATTAGCCAGATATAAACAACAATGGCACGAATGTGCGAATAAATGTGATTGATTTCTCCTGTTTCGGTTATAGCTCCATCTTTCAATATTACACTTTTAAGTTATAAATGAAATAAATTTAAATAAATGAAATATTATTTATCGACTTAAAAAATAATAGTGGATCACTTTATTTAATAAATGGGAAAAATGTCAATAAAAACCTCAATTTTCAAATTTAAGCCGTTAAAAGCACAAACTTTCTTATTGGCAATTTAAATCATGAATTTATATTGACTATTATTTTAAATCATGAATTTTAGTTGACTCAGTTAAAATAGTCATAACATTAATTCATTTAACAGAATCGTTAAAGAGAGTTAACTTCGTTGATGCAAATAGTAAATTGCAGAGAAGCAATTGAAAGAAGCGAGTGAGCAGAAGAGATCTCCGTTGATGCAAATAGCAAAACGAGGATTGCAGAGAATATTGTTCGGATTGAGGTTCAGGGAATCGTTAGAGGAAAGTTCAGAAACGAGAAATATCGCTAAAGGAAAGTTCAGAAACGAGAAATATCTCCCAAGACGATGATGAAGAAGAAAATAATGGTGTGGTATGTTCCTTACTTTATCATACACATTCTCGTGATTACTGGTTTTAGCAAGAAGAAAGAATGGTGTGGTATGTTCCTTACTTTAACGTGTTCGCTTATGAATTGCTTCCATTTCGTTTTGTAAAATTTTGTCACAGATTACTTACTCGGGAGATCTGTTTTAGGTAGAAGAACTAGTGAAGATGCTAAGAGAAGCTGAATCAGAAGTAAGCAGATGGAGAGAAGCTTGAGAAAAGCAGGTGGAGTTTTACTTCTTCTTCTTTACGTTTTCATTTGAGAAAATCTATGACAAAGAAGATGGAGAGAAGCTTGAGAAAAGCATATCTGAATAGGTTTCGTAATCAAAATTTATTATTTTGTTTGGTATTTTGTTATTGCAAAACGTGTTTACTTATTCTGTTTGATTTAACAGAGATTTTAGCTAAGAAGTTAACTTTGTTTAATGATTCTGTTCTTTGAATCAACGGTATCTCTATTTTGGCTCAATCAACTAAAGTTCATGATTTAAAATAATAATCAATATAAATTCATATTTAAATTGCCAATAAAAAAGTTTATGGTTTTAATGGCCTAAATTTAAAAGTTGAGGTTTTTATTGTCATTTTTCGCTTTAATAAATAGACAACTTATATTATATTATATATATATATAAATAAATATATATATATATATTTCTAATCTTCATGATAAATTGTTCCTTGTAAGTACCTCATACACTGCTTTATTGTTTACCCATGCATTTCTCTTGGACTTTGCATACACATACTCAACACCCCTACACAGAAAGATAAGTCTGGTCTTGTGTGTAACAAGTATCTGAGACACCCGACATTCTTTTTGTACGGTGTGGCTTCTACCTCTTTCACTTCTTCGGACTTTAACAACTTCAGTCCAAGCTCCATAGGTGTTTGCGTAGGATTGCACTTCTCCATACCTGCTTCATCGAGAATCTTCTGAGCATATCGACTTTGATTCAACATTATACCTTCTGCGTGTTGTACTACTTCAATTCCTAAGTAATACTTGAGTTCACCTAGATCACTCATCTCAAACTTTGTAGTCATCTCTCTTTTAAACTCCAGAATGATAGCCATGCTTGTTCCTGTTACGAGAAGGTCGTCAACGTACACTGCTACAACAAGAAGATCAGTTGTTACCTCTCTTCAATAAACTGATGGTTCTTTTGAGCATCTTTTAAACTTAAGATCCATGAGAATTCGGTTTAATTTGTTGTTCCAAACTCTTGGAGCCTGTTTAAATTCATACAATCCCTTGTTCACTTTGTAGACCTTATTCTCACTTCCTTTCCTTTGAAAACCTTCTGGTTGTGAAACATACATCACTTCATTTAGTTCTCCATGAAGAAACATCGTCTTTACGTCCAAGTAATGTATCTTCCATCCATATGAAGCTGCTAGATTGATGATAAATCGAATTGTCTCAATCCGAGCTACTGGTGCAAAAACCTCCTCAAAATCAATCCCATATCGTTGTACGTATCCTTTTGTAACTAAACGTGCCTTATGTCCATTAATGTTTCCATCAGCATTCCGTTTTAACTTGAATACCCACTTCAATCCAATAGCTTTTACTCCACACGGTAACTCCACCAAATCCCAGACTCGGTTTTTCTCAATGGACTGTAACTCATCTTCACATGCGAGCATCCATTCCTTTGACTGTTGGGCTTCATTTACGTTTATGGGTTCATCATTCAAGCTTGTTAGCATAAGCTCGATTTCTTCCTCAGCAAGTAAGATGTAATCATTCAGGTACTTTGGTCTTGTTCGTTGTCTCTCTGATCGTCGCAGTTGATTATCGATCTCTGTAGTGGCGGAATCTACTTCTTCATCACCAATGTCCTCTGTTTCATCCTCAGTATCCTCTTCTTCATTCTCGATCAATGTATGTTCATCACCTCTTTGTTTCTCAGTTTCATTATTTCCTTCTTCCTCCTGAATTTGAATTCCATGATTTCCAAATTCCCTAAGTGTAATAATGAAACTATTATCGGACAGATTTGGACTCCAACTCCAACTTTTATACTCATCGAACACAACATCTCTACTTACCACTATCTTCTTTGTATGTGGATCGAGTAATCTGTAGGCCTTTGAGCCTGGTTCGATTCCAAGATGCACCAACACACATGATCTATCTTCAAGCTTCTTTAGATGGGGGTTTTTCAACTTTTGCATAACTTAAGCATCCAAAAATCCGAATATGATCAACTCTTGGTACCTTCAACCGAAAAGCTTCATACGGTGTTTGATTTTTAAGTGATCTGGTGGCTATTCGATTCAGCAGATAAGTGGTATGTCGTCTGGATTCTCCCCACAAGTAGTTTGGAACTAACATGTGCTTCATAATGCTCCTCGCCATTCCCATCAAGGTTCTGTTTCTTCGCTCCACAACACCGTTCTGTTGTAGAGTATATGGTGCAGTTAAGTGGTGTTTTATTCCCATCTCGGTGCAGAAAGAGTTAAACTCTTGTGAGACAAATTCGCCTCCCCTATTTGTTCTGAAGGTTTTAATCTTCTCCCCCGAGTCTTGTTCCACCGTGGTTCTAAAGCTTTTGAACCTTGAGAAAGCATCACTTTTCTCCTTCAACAACATAGTCCACATGTACCTTGAGTGATTGTCAATGAGAACAAAAATATAATGATTTCCAGCCATTGTACTTGGAGTAATCGGTCCATATAAGTCTCCATGAATCAGCTCCGGCACCTCGCTAGCTCGAAAACTAGATGCTTTCGGAAATTCCTATCGAGCTTGCTTCCCACGCAAACAAGCACTGCATATATCTTTCTGGATTGTGATCCCAGGGATTCCCTGAACTAGTTTCTTTTGTGCCATCACTTTGATTGTATCATAACTCGCATGACCTAGTCTAGCATGCCACCTGCTTGACTCGCTCATAGCCTCAATTCTTAAGCACTCAATCTTCCCTAATCCCATACGAACTTTATATAAGCGATTCTTTGATCTCTCTGCTTTTACCAATAACTTACCATGAGTATCATGCATTGTCAGATGGCCATCTTTCATTCATATATCACATCCTGACTCTGTCGCTTTCCCTAAACTGATAATAATACTTCGCAGATCCGAGATGTAGTAGACATTCGACATCTTTCTTGACTTGCCACTTATATCAACAAAAAGAATAGTCCCTTTTCCTTCTATATTTATTCGAGAATCGTCCCCAAATCTCACTTTTCCAGTCACTGACCCATCTAAATCCGTGAAGTATCTTCGATCTCCGGTCATATGGTTACTTGCCCCATTATCAAGGTACCATATGTCATTCTCGTCCTTCGTGGTTTCATACTGACTTGGAACGCACTTCTCTTCATTTAGATAAACTACTTCATGTATCATAAGCTCTTCCACCTCCTGTTTGTCATCATCATTGTTCTCTTGGGCTTCTTGCAGTTGCAGTTTTAACAACTGATCCGGACAAGTAGCGGCGTAATGTCCTTTCTTATCACATCGATAACATACTACTTTCGATGTATCCCTCTTCCCGCCACGACCTCTACCTCTCGATCCAGATCCTCCTCTGTTGCCTCTGCCTCCGTTCCCTCTCGATGATGACTTTCTTGATTATTTGAACTCGCATACAAGAGCTTTCTTTGATCCTCATAAGTTTCTTCCTCTTCCTCAGATATACGTTCTTCATACGCTTTCAGTCTCCCGATCACATCTTCAAAACATGTGGTCTTAAGATCCAATACTTGCTCTAAGGATGCTACCATGTGTATGTATTTCTTTCGAGGCAATCCGTTGAGAAACTTCTTTACCAGCTTCGATTCATCCATAGTTACTCCGAGAGCAGCTGATTTCGACGAGATCTCCGATAGCTTTCCCACTAAGTCATCGATCTTATCCGTCTCCTTCATCTTCAACCGATCAAAATTGGACATCAGCGTTTGCAATCTAGCCTCCTTGACTCTTTCAACACCCACATGTCTTGCTTTGATTGCCTCCCACACCTGTTTAGCGGTGTCGAGTTCGCCAACCTGCAAGATCATTGTCTCTGGAATTGACTGAAAGAGCAACGCCATAGCTATGTGATTCTTCTTTTCATTCACCGGATCTGTTGTCGTTTCTACTACTTCCCAAACCTCGTGAACCTTCAACGTCATCTTCATCCTTATTGACCACACTGTGTAATTTGTTGCACTCAACATCGGACATTGTATTGATAAAGGCACACTCTCCTTTGTCTTGTTCGATGCTGCTACAATTTCTCCCATGCTTGACTCCACTCGTCACCTTCTCGTGATAAGTTTCTTCTCGTCGACTTGGCTCTGATACCAATTAAAGAATAATAGAGACTCGAATTATAAGAACACACTTCTTATTTACTTTAGATAACCAACACAAAAACTAAAGTTCTCAATCTCTAAAACTCATAGTTTGTCATAACATTGACGAACTATATTTATAAGATTAGCTCATTCTAATCCTATTAGGAAAACCCTTAATATCTTTTAGATAAACTAATATATGTTTAGATAACTCCTAAATATATATTATTCTTATTTATCTAACTTACTAAACTATTTCTTTTTTTCTTCGTTCAAGCTTAATCATATATATATATATATATATTTCTAATCTTCATGATAAATTTAATATTGTCCTAACCGATAATGTTACAACATTATTTATCTTAATAAAAAAATTATATTAAACACGTCATTTCAAATTGATATTATCAGAGAATTATTCTCTCAATATAGAATAAAAAATCTGAAATACACATAATAAATCTAAATTAACGTATTTATATATTTGTTAGATAAATATCTTAAAAATATCTAACAAATATTTAAAATTAGATAAATATCTGACAAAAATTTTACAAATAATAATGTTTCCATCTACATTAATATGAAGTTATTAATATTTTTTTCTTGGTTTGTTGCGAATAATTTAAATTTAACATTTTAAAATTTAATAAAGAGATTCGCACAAAAAAATATTTGTGCAACTCCTAAATTTTCACGGTTACGTAGTGTTGATAATAGTTTAGTGTTATAATAGTTTAGGAAAATAATTGAATATAAAATATTTTAATTTTTCTTGCACTATTAAAATTTTGAACCTTAAACGATTGTATTTATTATATTAACAACCTTAAATAGCTAATCCTAAATTTCAGCAAATAGTTTTTCTTTTTAAAATAAACCATAGGATTATTCTATAAGAAACTAATTGTTAAAATTCTTCCTCTAAGAAAAATAAATAATCATATCCAGTGTCAACTTAAAATAATGGTCAAATCAATATTTATTTTCTAAATTCAGACAAGATTTTTGTATTTGGTTAGGATTCGATTTAGCAGGGCTCAAAATGGATTTGATTTTTTGGTTATCAGGTAACAGAGGTTATCAATATTGTACGAGTAAAGGTACATGAAAATGTATAATCCAAATTCAACATAGAATTATTAAAAAAACGGGACAATCAATATGATCAAGTGATATTTTTATTCAATATAAATTACAATATATTCTAAAATTATAGTATTTAGAGAATATTATTCGCTAATATTTGTTAAATATCACATATTTAAATTAAAATATCAAAATATATAAAATTAAAAATCAAGTCACCAGCATTTTGTGCTGGTAAAAATCCTAGTTATTTATGATTTTGCAAAACTCTATTAATTTGGTTATTCTTTAATTATTTCAAAATTAGGTATACCATAATATCATCTATCTATTATATTAAAACAGAATAAATTTATAAACTACAAAAAGCCATAGTGAACTATTTCATTTTTGACTAAGTAAATATTTGTTACGTGAATATTATTTATCTACAATCCTCTTATAAATTAACAGAGAAGCATTGAAAGCTAAATGTCAAACCCACAATTTTCTACATTTTTGTTTTATATTAATTATCACATATCTTAAACATGTTATCAAACATATTTATATTTATTTATTTTTATTGATTATCATTCGTGGTGCCAAACAATAACTATTAAACATCTTAATAAAATTTATTTTGATAATTTTAAAATCACGTCATCCTCTTAGACCAACTCCATTGGTAAGTTTTTAAAATGAGTATCTTAGGAATATTATATTAATATATACTCAAATCTCTTTATTTAAGAACCCAATAATTTTATTTATCAAAATCCATGTCCATTGGTGGTTCTTAATTTGGAGTTCTTACCCGAGAATCAAGTGGTTACCCGAATTACCCGAAATACATAAAAACTATAAAACCCCTTTGATACTGTGGAGTATGACTACATGATATATACATAAAAGCTTAAATATGTGACTTAACTTATTAACAAGGATTAGCACAATATAATTAACGAGTAATATTATTAATCAAACCCCTTTCTTCTTCCATTAATCCCTAATCTCTTTCGTTGCTTTGTAATTACTCTCGAGTGATCGAAATTTCTTTTCCTTCATCTTCTTCTTCACCTCCACGCCTATATTGCAGTTCCCCTTTACGCCGTCGTTTTGCTCTATTTCAATCCTCGAGCTAATTTATTCTCCTCCTCCTCGTACTCCTTTTCCGCTGTTTGTACTGCTGCTAGAGCTCATACACTCCCTCACACTGACATTTAAAGCGTGAAGTTTTATCGTGAGACTGGACATTCACGGGTGTCCGTGGGACTGGACATCCACAGAGTCTCCACAATTGAGAAACTGAGACTGGCTCCGATACCATATTAGGAAACATGAGCTTCTAACTCAAAATCAATTGACAATGAGTGGATTGGCTCATGTCCTTTATATACTAGTCCATGATCCTCTCAAGTTTTCAATGTGAGATATTTGATACGTCTCACTCTCCACATGCATCACTGAAATGACAAAAACACAGAAGTTAGATTGGAGATTATTAGGAAAAGAGATACACTAAACGGAGATGCTAAAAACGAAGACAGAAAACATAGAGATTGATTATGGATATTAATATACATATATATTACCTTTACAAGAAGATATTCGAAGCAACCTCTCGATGGATTTACGATCCACAATACCATCATCAACGGCGAGAACATGTAATTCTAGAGAAGTAACAATCAAGTCTCCACCAGCGGGAACCTTCATTCTCGTAACCTCACCAACCGCCATTGTTAAAACTCAGTGAAATTTGGTTTGAAGAAGCTTTGGATTAAAGATAAAGAAAACGTAGAAATCAATATGGTGAAGGAAATAGAAAAAGCAAAAGCAAATACAAAGTAGGACCAATGACGTGTTGACACCTGTCGATTCTAATAAGTTTCTTAAATTTCTTATTCTAGAACCGTATCTAACCTTTTAATTCCTTTTTTATTTATTTTTAGCTTAAAAACCCATATAGAAACCCTTTAAAAACTTCGTTGGAGCTGCTCTTATATATTAAAAGAGAAGCATGATATACATATGTTAGTCGCACAATTTTACTACGTTTTTGTTTTATTTTAATTTCAATCAAATTATTGCATAGAAGTTAAACTATGAAAATATTATAATAAGTTGAAAAATAAAAATAAAAACCTAATAAATTTATTTAACAAATAAAAAATATTATTAAAATCTCATAAAGGTATTATTAAAAATCTAATAAATTCACTTAACTTAATAAAAATTTACTAAAGTTTTTGTTATAATAATAAAATTCGGGCATAGCCCGGATCTTAACCTAGTTGCAATAATTTAACCTTATTTTTTTTTTATTTAATAATTACGAATAAAAATCTCTAGAAGAATATTATTTGGTATATTCCAAAATAATCACATAATAAAATTGATATACGCAATGGATTGTAGTATTAAATATATCTAATTTTAAAATAATTCTAATTCTATTTTTTATATTTATATTTATTTAAACTTAATATTTTAATATTTTATATTAGATTAAAATAGATTATTCTAAAAAGATATAAATATTCAAAAAATAATATCTTTAAAAAGTTCCACATTCTTAAGAAATTAATAAGAAAAGATTAATCAATTCTATAAATAAGCTAATGTATTTTGAATGCTAAATTCCAATTCTGAAGCATGATTTAGTGAACACCCAAATTACACGGTTATATTTTTTCCTAATTTGTTTTGTTGAACCAAACAATTATATTACAACGATTAAATCTTTCAAAATGAAAATAATCATATTTCTAATTTCATTTTTTCAGTAGAGATTGTAATTATAATAATTTGAACTTAATCTTTTTAATATTATTTACTGGATTAAAATAGTTTTTAAAGAGATATAAAATATTCAATAAAATATCCTTAAATATTGGATTAAAATAACTTAAAAAGTAATAAGCAAAGATGAATCAATTCTATAAATAAGCTAATGTGTTTTGACTATTGAATTGCAAGTAGGAAACATGATTTAGTCGGTGTCAATTCACTTAATTATATTTTTATCTATTTTTTGTTGAACCAAACAATTAGATTAGAATTATTAAATATTTTTAATAAAATCAAAATATTTATTATTTATATATTTCAGTAGAGATAATTTTAAATTAAGCTATTTAATATACTATACTGAACTAAAATAGATTTTTAAAACATATAGAAAATATTCAAGAAAAATATATTTAAAGTCTCACTGCTTAAGAAAGTAATAATCAAAGATGAATCAATTATACAAATAAGCTAATGTGCTTTGAATATTGAATTACAAGTGAAAATCATGATTTAGTGAGCATTCAAATAACACATTTTTTTTATCTAACTGGTTTGTTGAACCAAACAATTGTATTATAATTATTAAATATTTAGTATTAAAATGAAAATCGAAATATTTCTAATTTCGATTTTTTCAATACAGATTATAATTATAGTAATTTGAAATTAATCTTTTTAATATTATTCGTTGGATTAAAATATTATTTTCACGATATATAAAATATTCAAGAACATATCTTCAAAAAGTCTCACATTGCTTAAGAAAGCAATAAGAAAAAGTGAATCAATTCTATAAGTAAGATAAGGTGTTTTGAATATTGAATTGCAAGTCGGAAAGCATGATTTAGTTGGTGTCCAAATTACAAAATTAATATTTTATCTAATTTTTTTGCTGAACCAAACAATTAGATTATAGTTATTAAAATATTTATAATAAAAATAAAAATATTTATAATTTTGATATTTCAGTAGAGATTATAATTACTACAATTTTAACTTAATATTTTTAATATACTATACTGGGTATCACTCACTTGTGCTTTGCTGATGATATAATGGTTTTTCTGATGGCTCTCTTGCATCTGTTTAGGGTATTTTCGATGTTTTGAGTACTTTGCTCAGATTTCAGGTCTTCGGTTGAGTCTTGAGAAATCATCTATGTACATGGCGGGTGTGTCTGATGTTTTAGGATCGCAGATTGCTAATCAGTTCCCTTTCCGGCATGATTTTCTCCCGGTGCGTTATTTGGGTTTGCCTCTCACTACATCTCGGTTGAGGTTGCAGGATTGTGAGCCGCTATTGAGCAAGATCAGACGGCGTATTGAGAGCTGGACGGTTCGGTCACTCTCCTTTTGCAGGTCGTTGGCAGTTGATACGGTCTGTGCTTTCTAGGGTGATAAATTTTTGGAGTTCTGCTTTCTATTTGCCTAGGCGCTGTCTCAAGGAAATAAACAGCCTCTGCAGCGCTTTCTTATGGTCAGGCCCTGGCCTCAACATTAATCGCGCTAAAGCTGCTTGGCGTGATGTCTGTTCCTGGTGGTATGGGTCTCCGTCTCCTTGCTGATTCGAATCGGGTTCACAGACTTCGGTTGATTTGGTTATTCTTCTCCATGCGTCATTCTCTCTGGGTCTGTTGGGTGCAGTTATATATGATTCGTGAGGGGTCGTTTTGGATCGCAAGTGCTACTCAGGGCTCTTGGCTTTGGCGTAAGCTTCTGAAGTTACGTCCTCTGGCTCTTACTTTCATGCGTTGGGAGATTGGGAACGGTACATCGATTTCATTTTGGTTTGACAATTGGACGACGACGGGTCCTCTGATCTCTCGGGTGGGGGATATTGGTCCTAGCCGCTTGGGGATCCCTCTCTCGGCTAATTTGGCTGATTTTTGGTTTACATGGTTCGGCCGGGTCGGTTGCACCGTTCAGCGGATTTGCGTGCTATTGAGTCCCTCATCACCCATTTACAGTTCCAGCCTACCCCCGAGCTGCCGGATCGGGTATTGTGGCGCTCTGCTTCTGCTCGGTTTACAGGTCGTTTCATCTCGTCTCATGTTTGGGATACTATCCGTGCTCCTCGCTTGCAGGTTTTCTGGGCAAAGGGGATTTGGTTTTCTCGTTCGGTTCCTCGCTATAGTTTTTTCACTTGGTTGTGGCCGGAGTCTCACTACAAGAAAACAGCAAAAAAGCGACTACGAAAA
>OVAU01002632.1:0-12199 GCA_900406315.1 Biscutella laevigata subsp. laevigata
TAGGGTTTACTCAATACAGTTTAAAGAGGAGGAGTTGAAGAGGCAAAATGGAAAACTGTTCGAATCGGGTGGATATTACTCGACTCGGGCTGGCGATATCCGAAATTGATTAAAATTTTTGAATTGGTAAGCTCAAAATTACATTTCTCGGTTTGGTTTGGTTTATTAGAGGAAACCGTTAGTATAGACTGTAAATATCAAGATTCATTAAGGGCAAAATCGTATTCTACTCAATTTCTCATTTAAAAATAAATCACAAGTAATAGGAGAAATACTATATGGCATATGAGAACTAGTTTTCTCCATTCGTGGCATTTGAGGAATTGATCCTACTAATGGCACCACAGAATTAAAATCCTTGAAGAGTGGCATATGAGAACTGCGCTCGTTTTTCTTTTGATTCATCGGGGTTTCGATATACATTTCCGCATAGATCGATTCTTCTTCTTTTCAGTTTATATGAGTCGCTATAAATCGATGGTTTATCATGAAGGCTTACAAAAAAGCTATCATAACCATCCCGATAAGCGAAAAGATTCTGAGAAGATATATTTCCTTCTTCTCTAGATCCCATTCGTGTATATAATCTCTCGTCAATTGTTCCTCCTCCTCCGCCGCCGCCGGATGTAGTAAGTTTAATTTGTATCGAATTTTAGGGTTTAGCTTCTGTGATGAGCAATGGTCTTTGCATGTTTGATTGAATTTTGTATGTGAAGGAAAGGAAATCAAAGCTGTATCGGATCGATAAGGATGCTAATCAGTGGAAGGAGAGAGGAGCTGGTACGAGGAAGCTTTTGCAACATAAGAAACTGAGAAGATTCTTCTTGTTATAAGACTAGAAAATTTTTGAAGATTTCTGCTAATCACTTTAGTAAAGTTTCCGTTGAGAATAGTTTCTAAAGGTTTGAATTGCATCTTGATTAGTAATTATGTTACTCTTTACTTATTTGTGCCCTCCCTTCGGAATTTCTGCAGACTTGGCATGAGTGTTCAGGAACACGTTGGAGATGAAAAGTGTACGCTCCTGACTCTTCTGATGAAAAATGAAAGACGAGCTTTTCTGCATCTGATTTGCTTCGATTGAGAGTGAGTATGAAATTAAATATTTCATTTTTGTTGTTAGAGTGGATCTTGTCACGCAAATGTGTTATTTGGTTCTTTAATTATTGTGAACTTGGCATTTCAAGAGAAATCACGGTTTATCTTACTGAATGATCTTGAACTAATCTTGACATTATGAAGAGATATCGATCTTGTGTAGTTAAAAGCATGCATTCAAGCTGAAACCAAATTGATTTGCCAATTGCCATAATTTATTGTTTAATTTTCTTTTCTATAGTTCTAAGCTGTTAAACCCATGAGCCGAAAGCTATTATAGAGTTGTATCATGTATGGATAATGAAGTCGCACTTCCCTTTAGAGATTGTAAAATGTTATGCAGAAGTTCAATGAAGTTATTGCATCTCAAGAACAGAGCAAAGATACCTATGACACATCTGGTCTTCTTGAGAAGTTGACTGTGGAAGAGACTAAAACAGAGGAGAATGCTTAGCAAGATTTGCTCTCATTTTCTTGATCGTAAACATCATTGGGACTGGGAATAAAGATAGAGGTATGCTTTCGTTCCATCAAGTTTTTAAATTTTCCCTACTAGAAAACACACTTATACTCTGTCTTGACTACTTTCTTTTGGTTACTACTTCATCAGAGGTCGAAAAGAAGATTGGAAGCATTGCCTTTGAAGTTTTTCTTGTTATTGTTGTTACAGGTAATGACCAAGCTCTTTTTGTATTTAGATATGTGTTTGTTATCAAACTATTGAATATCATTCCTAATTTGTTATTGCTCTTGCTTCATTTTACAATGAATCTTTCTTTACGCTTTATCATTCGATTATTTCAGCTGTAAGTGACTATCACCAATCTCTTCAGTTCCAAAACCTCAACGATTACAAAAAGAAATATGCAACTAGAGGATAGTTGATGATCCACCAATGTAACCTCTCTGAGCTCTTTTCATCTCTTTAAATTTTTTTCATGTCGATTTTTGAACTTTGTATTACTTCTGGTTTCAGCTAGACACTCTTGAAGAGATCGAACGTGAAGTTAAAGGTACTTCAAGATTATATTACTGATCTCTCTTAAGAAAAGTATAATTTGCACGTGTCACAATGGTGCTACTACAAAGGTTAACAAGAAGAGTGGTTTCTGCTAATACATATCTTTACAGTGTATCATTACACCCTTTTTCAAAATAATTTTTTTTAGAAAAATACAAAGAAAATAACCCGCGCATCGCGTAATTCAAACAAGAAGAAGAAGAACGAAGCGTAGAAAAGAGAGAAGAACAAAACTAGGGTTCTTAAAAAACAATGGATCAATCGAAGAGAAGAAAAATCCAGAGATGTAATTCAGATGATAATGAAAGATCTGATTCAGAACATATACCTGAGGAATTAATGATCGAGATGCTCTCAAGACTGCCTGCGAAATCGATTGTGAGATGTCGCTTAGTGTCTAAGCTATGGTCATCAATCACCACAACACCAGAATTCATCAAATCCTTCTTCTCTTCTATTAGGTCACAGCCTTGTGTTCTGCTAACCTTCAGGAAAGACGGTAAGCGGTTCGTTTTCTCGGCTCCGTTACACCAGAATAATAAAAATCCTTATAAGGTGAAGAGTTATGAGTTTACAATCCCAAATAATGATTGGCTTCGACGTTACGAATCAGTCCAAGGTTTGGTCTACTTGGAAACTCCTAAACAGATCATGATCTGGAACCCTCTCATGAAACGTTTCTTCACTTTGCCTACACTTGAAGGTCATTACACGACAGGGTTTTTGGGATATGAACCGATTGAAGGTAAATACAAAGTGATGTGCCTTCATAAAGAAGACAACAAAATTGGTATTCTTACACTGGGAGAAGGAGGAGGATCATCATCATCATGGAGAATACTATCCAAAGGTTTCCCTGGGGATAATTATGTGTCAGGTAGAGGTAGGGGTCGATGCATTAATGGAGTCATCTACTATGAAGGTTATTTTGATGATATGAAAAAGCCTAGTATAATGAGCTTTGATCTCAGATCTGAAAAGTTCAGTTTGATTAAATGTCCCCTTAGATGTGATTTGTGGGTATCTTTTGAAGGAAGATTGGCTTTGGCTGTAAATTCCACTGTCTCTACCACTAGTGTTGACTTATGGATTCTGGAGGATACATAAACACTTTCCTTCACCTCCTGCTTTCAATAAACGGCCTTTCAATGAATCCAAGTGGACGTTAAAGGGTATTACTGATTCTGGTTAGTTTATTTACTCTTCTTATAAGTCTGATTTTCGATCGATTTATTCGAGAAGGAAGAGTTTGAATAAAGCAGTATTATGTATGTTAATCCGAAGAATAACACTTGGAGAGAAGTTAGGTGTGGAGGAATTGAGACTGAAGATATTAATCGACTTGATGAATTTATTAGATTTGATCTTGTCAAAGATTTCTCTGTCCTACCAAATCACATTGACACTCTCATGCCCTTGTATTTAGAGAGCTTTCACTCAACTTTTTATGTTCGTGTGTTATTTGACCACAACGTTTGAATTCGGGTTTATTTGCTAGATAATTTCCCATATTTTAAACAAAATTATTTTATATTTCTTTTTCTAGGTATATTCCATAATTTATGGCTAATATCAATAACTAATCCGTATTATAAAGATTTGTAATTTAAACTCTGGGGCAAATGTACAAAATCAATCAGGATTTTTTTTTTCCTTCTCTTTTTCAAGTAAAAGAGAAACAAAGGTAATCCTCTTCTATGCTAATCAAATATTTTATTTTTCGGGTATCCATTCGAATTCGGTTGAGATCTATTTGAGTTCGGTTAAAATCTATTTGAGTTTATGGTTTTTCAGGTTTATGCTTAGAGGATTCATACTAGTTATTTTATTACTAAGTGTTGGTTACGGGTTTCCGACGGTATTTCCATTTGGTTTGTTATGGAAAATTGATGGTGTATAACCGTTATGGGTTCCGACAATATTTTTGATTGGTTTTTTACCATTTTTCCAACAACTTAATCCCCATAAGAAATCTGTTGGAAATAACGGCCAAATTCATTTTTAAAACACTTTAAACATATGTTTCCTCATTCATTATATACCTTAAACATTCCTCTTAAATTCTTTGAAAGTTGCAGTTAAAAATATCTTCATATAATTTCGGTGATTAATTTTTGTTTGTGGTTAATGAAACTTCATGGAATTCCAAAAATCAGATAATTTACACAAGAGTATGGTTATAAAATATGAGAGTTTATGACACATCCATCAAACCAGAAAGCGGCTTTGGGAACATGGAAAATATTCTACCCTTGTGCTGGTTGTAAAAGCACATAATCTGTCGGAATGCTATAAATTTTTTTGATAGATTTCAAACATAATTTTTTTCTAGACTCTTTAAAATATTTCGTCGGATATCTGTCTAATTTTAATTTAATTAAGTAATGTTTTAATTATTTGAATCATTCCGAAGGAATTTCGACACATCGTCATTAATTTTAGAGCATGTACATCCAAGGATGTTAATTAGGGTATCTTAAGAATATAAAATTAATATTTTAAGAAATTTTAATCATTAAAAAATTTGTATGAATTTGCACCTCCATTGAAGGATCCTAATTAGGGTATCTTAAAGAAAAAAGTAATTATATTTTAATATTAAACACATTATTCTAAGTATTAATTATACATATTAAACACATTACAATTATACATTAATATTAAACATATAAAAACATATTAATTTGTTCGGAATTTTTGCCAAAGATATTTCCGAGATTTAATGTTTATTTTTTACTTTATTAATTTATGTGAAATTAAATCAAACCAAATCTAAAATCGAACTAGTTTAAAATTTATTTTCGAATGGATAAATTTAAAAAAAAAAACAAAATCCGAATAAATATAAAGTTTATTACCAGATACATAGTAATTAATATTCGATGTCCAACCATATATATACTATGAAATCAATTAATATTTTTTGTTGGCTATTAATTACTATGAGAATTAAAAATTATATTACAATGAGAGGAAGTATTGATATATGTAATATATTAACATATATAAAAGAGGTTACTGATTTTTCCTCTCATTTTTCTATCTGATTTTTTTTCTACTCTTCAGTAATATTGCGCCACGTCATCGGATTAGAACCAGATCTAAAAGTTTTCAAATGAGAATCGATCCTTCTTTTTTTACCTTTTTCTTTAATTTTTTGGGTTTATTCACCCATTTACTCTGACACAGAACTGCATTACATTTCTAGATGTATATGGTCTTAGTTTGATTGTCCAAACCTGTGGCATACAAAATTTCATGGTCCGTCAGATGAAAATTTTTGATAGACCGATAATTATAAAATTTCAGGCAAAATCAGAAAATTTCCGGCGACTTATTGATCGGTCTTTGTCGTTAAATTTTTTTATGTTATAATCCGACAATTGCTTTCATTTCTGCAAATTCTCTCTGCCACTCCTACGATATTCGTCGTTTCCTCCGCTGACTCTCGTTGGATTCTGCATCCTTTCATCCATATACCATGTAAGTTCATTTCTAAAACAAATTGTATTGATTTTAAACCAATTAAAAGTGTTAGTTAGGATTAAATTTCTGATATGATTGTGATTGAAATTGATTAACGTGTGTTGATGTTATGTGATTTGTGATTGAAATTGATTAGAATTGTAGTTTTTTTGTTAGATTGTTTGGAAAGGTTTTGGATTAACAAAAATTTAAACCGATTTGTGGTTTTAAAAACAATATTTTATAATTTAAAATGAATTTGCATTATTAAAAACCAATTTAGTAAAAGTGGTAATTAAAACACAACAAAAGGGTAAACTAGTACTACGTCCACCTTTTTCTCTCTAGTGGTTTTCAAATCCTAGCCGTTTTCCCACTGTTGCAGCTTCTCTCCTCCGTTGGCGGCTTCCATGGCGTCGGCGGGAGGAGCTCCTGTAACTAGTATTCTTCTTTTGGTCGATATGTAGGACGTCGTCGGAAGGGAGGTGTCGTTTCCCTTGTCCATCGTCGGCGGCTAATCTCTTACCCTCGACGTCGGATCTCGTCAGGGTTACTTTCCCTCTCCTCCTTGTTTGGCTCCTCCTTATTTTTTCAGCGGCGATTGTCAATGCAAGTGTGTTTTCCAGACATGCAACTTCTCTCCGGGGTTTTTCTCCATGGTTAATGACATTCTGATTATGTCTCTCAAGCTTTTCTCCGGCCTAGAAGATCTACCCTGGTCGAGATCTGTTGTGGCGATGGGTCAAGGTGTTGGTGGATCTCTTAGCCGTTGGTTCGCTGGTCCCTGCTCTTCGACGTCTCTCATCTTCCTGCGGTCCCTTGATGGTTGTCGTGGTAAGTTACGATCTTCATGACTTGATTCGTCGGTGGTGCTAGCCTGAATCCGGTTTGGAGCTAAATTTTTTCCTCTGTTGATTATGCTTGCTGGATTGGATTTGCTTGTGTGTCGTCAATTTCAAGGTTTGGTCTGTGTAAGTCTCAGTCTTGACCAGTCTAAGGTTTATTCTCGTGCAATCTAATGGTTTGTTTTTAGTCTAATTTCGGACACGTCTATTACGGTTCAATGCTTACTCTACGGGTATCCGGAGTTAGCTTATGATCGTTTTTAGGCATAGCTTCGTTTGGGTTCAGCTTATCAAATGTGGGTTTATTTTATGCTAAGGGAATTCTCTCAGTTTCAAAACACCAGAGTTTTTAAGAGGTCGGTTCATGTCTATTGTTTCTCGTTGGATCAACTCGCGTGACGAGTGGAAGAGAATCTACTAGACTTAGGCGATCAAGACATTCTTTAATAATTGACATTAATCTATATCGGTTCAACCTATCGTCTTTATCTTTACAACCTTACCTGCTTGTTTGCTATTGTTGTTCTTCGGTTATAAATTTGTAAACACTCGATATTATAATATTTTCCTTTCAATAAAAAAAAACAATTTAGTAAAATAAAACAGTAATTTAGAAAAGAGAGAAGAACAAAACTAGCTCAACAACAAAACATGGCATATTCCTTTAAAAACTGTCGAAAATATTGAAAGAGTAAGCAGATTTCTGATTTATCGTTATGTATTGAATAAAATTGAGATACGATTTTATATCAAGCTGTTTATATTATTTAACATTTTAATTAAACTATTTAAACTTTTTCCTAAACCCACCTGCAAAATTTGAGGATAGGAAATCAGTAGTCTTGCAATATCAGCATCCATGATCTTACCCTTCATTATAAGCTTTAGAAAACATTTGATTAGTTCAAATAAAGGATGCAATAATAATGAAGTCTATGATACTTATAAACTCATCATCCACCAATCATCTATCAATACAAAAGAAAGATCAAAGCACCGTTATCCTAAACATACAAGTTTAATTATATAAAGTTAGTAGAATAAGTTGTAACCATGATAAGCTTATGACTACCACCAAGGCATAGTTAAATAATAGCACATGTGTAGAAGGGTTGTTAGTGAGAGAGGGTATCCAGTTATTTGTTATCATTGTGGCAGGGGGGAGGGGAGAGACTGTCAAATACATATCTCCCCTTTATGTAATTTACTCATTATCTATCTAAATCGAAACTATTCAGTTTAAAGGAGAATGTGAGGGAAATAACAACCTGTTTTGAGTATCATTTGATATCAGATCACGTTAGATCTAAAAGATGTCGCCTAAGAAAAGTGACAAGATGGAGAAGGTCGTGGAGAATCTTCCGAGAGGATCGAGATTTTGGGATCGTTGAGGCAAGATGTAGAGGATGAAAAACATCTTGGAAAGGTTTGAGAAGAGGATGTGTGATTCTGAGTGGGATGCGTTTCCCAGTGACTTGCCTGCAAAGGATCCCGAGCTTTCTGCAAACTCACAAGAGGATGGGAAAAACCGACATGTAAAGCGAAAACTTCAGGAAGATTCATCGTCAAACAATGAACCGAAATAGAAATTTAGGGCATGAACAAGTAAAATTACCATGAGTCAGAAGGGGAAAGCGGTTAAAGTCAGGAAGATTAGTCAAGTCTCGGAGTTCAGGGACATTGGAAGGAACCGATCAACGTTTTCAGAACATACGGGTAAAAGAAAGGTATGAACCGATTAGTCATTGTGAAGTGACTAAGTAGAGTTTTGTTAAGTTTGATTGTTCGGATAGGATGAACATAGGGACTTGATTAAAAAGGCTAAGATATAAAGCACAATGATAAAGGTCGTAGGATATGTGTGTGCGGTAGTCTAGGAATTTTATGCACATTTGCCAGAGATTAAGCCCGAGCAATATGAGGTGGACGTTCGGGTCAAGGGACAACGTGTTATACTCTCTCCATCTAGAATCAACAAGTACTACGGGCTTATGCCACTAACTAAGGATGAAGCTCAGACAGAGATTGCTGCAGATGATCTGAGCAGGGATGCACTGACAATGTTCTTTACGAGCACGAAAGGAAGGACATGGACAAGGCTGAAGAGTACGGAATTCCTACCCCAACTGGGCGTTCTGTATGGTCTTAGCGGGTACAATTGGCTTCCAACCACGAACATGAGCTATGTGAACACATCACGAATCCAGTTAGTCTACAAGATTGCAAAGGGGATCCAGGTTGATCTGGGTAATATGATGTTTGACAAGATCGTGGAAAGAGGACTTGTGGGTTCAACGAATCTGAACATACTGTTTCCATCGCTGGTGTTTGGTTTGGTTAACTCAGAGAGTGAGGTGGAGTTGCGTGGTTCTGAGGTTCTTCGTCAACCCAAGGCGTATTCTCAAGAGAAACGGATGACTGAACTGGTTGATACTCCAATTGCTAAGAAAGGGCTCCAGGTTACAAGGCAAAAGTCTGCTTGGAACAAAGGACGGGTAAAAAAGGAGATGGGTGAAAGTAGACATGAAGAGGCAGTGCCAGATGGGTATCGTCGTGTGTCTTTTCTGGTTCCCACTACCCGACTCTCAACACTAGAGAATCGACGGACGCATAAAGACTGGATTCAGGAACTGAAGGATGTCCTGCATCAGCTTAAGTGAAGATCTGTTTTTTGCTCTCCTGCACTTGAATAGAGGGAGAAGGTTATTGCGGTCTTTCCTTGTTTTTTCTCTCGGTTTGAACTTTCTGTTGGAGTCTCAAATTTCAAAACTATGGGGGAGTTTGTGGTTTTTAGTTGCGGATGTTTTTGCTTCAAGACATGACTTATAGTTTTTATTTTACCTTACAACCATGTTTGACCGAATATCTGTTGGAAGATCTGTAGCTAGTTGTTTAACCTGTTGAATGATTTGTAGCTAGTTTTTAGTTAACCTTACCGAACAGATTACAAAGTATTCAAGATCGCAAACAAGCTAAAAATGAGTAGATTAAAGATATGTAGGTATCTCAAGTAAAAATAAAGAAGATATAGTTGCAAACAAGGCCGGCCCTGAGTAATATGGGGCCACAAGCCCAAATTTTAAATGGGCCGATTTTTAAAAAAAATTAAGTATAAGGAAGCATATAATCTCGAACCCTTACCAACTTGAGAGAAGAAGCTATACACAACCATTGGACTACGAGCAAAATTTGCAAATTTAGGGCCGATTTAATACATATTTATATCAGGACCGCAAACAGTTGCTTGAGCCGTTTGGGCTCAAGGTTAGGCCTGGTTGCAAATAAAGAAAAGATTCTCACAACAAACGGAAAAGGAAAACACAACGACTATATAAAGGATAGTCGTACTAGAGAAGGGGTGATCGATTTCTGAAGAGCAAAAACCCTCAATAGAAATCATCATGGCGAACAAGTGATACTTGTGAAACATGTCTCGAGTCATCATTCATCATACTCAGAGATACAACGGACTAAGGAGGAACGCAAAAAGATCGAAAAACGAGTCGTGTAATCGAGTCTCGTTAAGTGTGATTGATAAAGAAGTTAATTCATAGACGGCTTCACGTTTTCACTTTCCTATTGAACTGTTCCATGATATATATTCAATTATTCAGCATAAGTCTAAGTAATCTTACGGTTTTTGGAAGCTACATTTCAATTTCAACACCCATTCACATAAAATTTCTCATTTTCATAATTAAACTAAATTAAAACATTGGTGTTATTAGTATTCTTATTTTAGATAAACTTTATTATTAAATTCGTAATTTTATAATTAGAAAAATAAAAAATTTATTTAATTTAGATTATTAAACACTACACTTGTATTATATATCTTTTTAACTTTGAAAATAATCAAATCATAAATTTATATTATGTATCACTTTTAACTTTTTCACTTTAACTATATTATATATCACATTAACATTATAAAATAATTATATAAATAAGTAAAATGGATACAGATTAAAGAATCAAAAATACATTTTAAAATGCAACTTTAATTGTCGATGTCTCAAATGGCCTTCAAAAAAGTTGAATCACAATTTTTCCCGCCAACAATAACGGAATCAACGAATTTTCCCGCCAAAAAGTGGAATCACGAATTAACAAATCAAAATCGAGGAATCACGATTTTTCTTGCCAAAAATCGCGTAATCACTATTTTTTATGAAAAGAGTGGACTCCGAATTTTCCCGCCAAAAATAACGAAATCGCGTTTTTTCTCGAAAATCATGAAATCACGATTTATTTCACGATTTTCCCACCAAAATAACGAAATCACGAATTTTCCCGCCAAAAAGTGGAATCACGAATTTTCCCGCCAAACATGACGGAACCGCCAAAACGCGGAATCACGAATTTCCGCCAAAAGTGGAATCACCAATTTTCCCGCAAAAAAGCGGAATAAGGATTTTTCCAGCCAAAACGCGGAATCACGAGTTTTCCCGCCAAAAAGTGGAATCACAAATTTTCCCGTCAAAGTAACGGAATCACGAATTTTCCCCCCAAAAACACGGAATCACAATTTTTACCGCAAAAAATTATGGAATCATGTTTCTCCCGAAAATATTGGAATAACTTTTTTCTCGAAAATTGTGGGATCACTTTTTTCTTGAAACTATTCTAGAAAAACCATATTTTATAATTATTTTAATAATATATTAAATATAGCAAAAGTCTCATAGGTACCCTAAACCATTTAGGGTAAAACTCTATGAGACTTTGGGTAAAAAAATCTACTCAAATTTTTACCCTATTGATTTTAAATTAAAAAAGAGGGTAATAGTCTTTTAAAAATACATAGGGTCATGAGTACCCTAAGGATTTTTACCCTATATTAACATCCCTATTCACAACTATTTGTTTCTACTTTCTAGGTCATTTTACTTATTACTTAAGGTCTCTTTTAAATATTACATCTAAATACCGCATCCAAATGTTATTTAAAAAAAAAAATTGAACATAACATCCAAATGTAGCATCTGGATGTTGTTTTTTTTTTTTTTGAATTTATGATAATATCTAGATGATGAAAGTTCAAAATTACAAAAAAATAACTTGGTTTTCTAGAAAACCCAAGATTCCGCGTTTTTTTGGGAAAAACCAAGATTCCACGTTTTTTTAGAAAATTGAGATTTTACGTTTTTCGGAAACATCCAGATTTCACGTTTTCGGGAAAAACCCGGGATTTCACTAAAGAGCAGCTCATGAGCGACAATATTTTTATCCGTTACATGACATGTCACCGATCCGGGTGATTCCTCAGGAGTCGCTCATTAATCACAAAAGAGCGACTCCTTAACGACTTCTATATACAAAAAATAAAACCAAGATTCAGATTCGAACATTGGTCTATGGAGAAACACTAGTAAAATATTTGTAAATAGCCACGAAAATTTTCGTGGGAAAAAGAAAAACCCACGAAAAACCCACGAAAACCCACGAAAAAGATTTGTGGGTATTTCGTGGCTAGTCGTGGGAAAAAGACCCACGAATTAACCACAAATTGCGTTTGTGGCTAAAATAGCCACAAATTCACCACGAAATGTTTTCGTGGGTAATATAACCACGAATTTGCCACGATATGTTTTCGTGGCTAAATCAATATAGCCACGAATTTGCCACGAAAGGTGTTCGTGGCTAATTTTAAAATGAAATTAAAAATCTAAACCTGTTACTCTAAACTCATAACTCTAACCATTAATTCTAACCTATAAACTAAACACTAAGTCATAATCAAACTCTAAAATTTAAATCATAAATCATA
>OVAU01002633.1:0-12192 GCA_900406315.1 Biscutella laevigata subsp. laevigata
TCTCTAAGTTGGTTCATCTAAGTGTGTAATATCTTAGAACCATAGGTGTGTCATATCCTAGGATCTTCAAGGTGTATCCAAGGCCAGTCATAACCTTGGTGGTCCTTCTCGATCCATCAGATACGATTCCATCGATCTTTTCATCCTTCCATCGTCAAGGCAACCAGAGAACTTTCATCGTGGCGTCTCACTCACTTCGCCGCATCTTTCTCTGGCCTATCTTTTCAGCAAACCCTCTAATTGAGTACATAACAAGCTCTACGAAGTTTCAGGGCCATTAGAGAAGTTTAAAGGGGTGGACGTGTCCTTTGGCCATTTCCGCGTACGTACGGAGGCGTGCCGTACCACGGCTTGCCGGCTGTCGTACAAACGACGATCTCAACATTCCATCAGCCTAATCTCTACTTTTCCTTACCTATCTTTTGTATAGTTACATCTCTATATATTTCTTGACTTTGTGCAAAATTTCAGGATAAAATCTCGCGTGGTTTCGGAGAACTCACTACCTTGGCCGCGGCTTTCTCGGTGACCCTTAAACCGTACTCTTCAAGTCGATCCTCGGTTGTTCACAACCAAGGTTGAGTCACATCTACCTCAATCTATTCATGTTCTTAATGCTAGAATAGGAGTAGCTAACGTAGTCTATATCATAGGAGAATTATTGCCCGAGAGGTGTTCGATAAAATGCATGAACAAGNTATTGTTGCATGGGATTGTGTTTAATGCTTTCTAAACTTGTTTGTTTGCCAAGAGATTGTGGGGTAGCATGTTTAGGAAAGGGATCTTTGTCACAAGAGTGAACTGGTCTGAAATTGAAATCCTTAGACATTGGATGAACCACTTGAGTGAAATAAACCAACTAGCATGAAATTGATTGCCTGTTATGAATTCCTTAATCCATGAGCTATATTTTATATATTTGAATCTTTTAATTTGATACTACTTGTTAGGACTGTTTAGTGACAAAACAACTCTTAAACCCTGCTTAGACGACCTAGCTTGACACTACAAGGAACTAGTGCGTTATTTCCTCCTGTGTTGGTTCGACAACTTACTCACCATATATTACATTGATAAACAACGACACCTGACCCAAAACATCTGTTTATCATATATTCAAGATCTTCTGACTAAACATAATATGTTAGATGTCAAGACTGTCTCCATACCAAAGGCCTTTGTACCCAAACTCATGAAAATAGGGGTGCCGCACTCTACCCCTACTTAATTTCAGTCTCTAGTCGGCAGTCTGCAATACTTGGTGTTCACCAGACCGGATGTCGCCTTCGCAGTCAATCGACTATCACAATTTATGCAAGCCCCTACCACTAATCACTGGCAAGCGGTTTTACAAGTACTTCATTATTTGGTTGGGACTCATACTCAATTCAGCTTGTCTGAAAGTCCTCCTAACTCCTTGCATGTATTCTCCGATGCAGATTGGCTGACAACACGGATGACTTCGTACGACAACTTATCTTGTTTACCTTGGAGATCAACCAATTTTGTGGTGCTCATGCAAAAAGCGGGTCATATCGCTTTCATCCCCTAAAGCGGAATGAAGCGGAATATCGATCAATTGCTAATGCATCTTCAAAGATCAAATGGGTTTCATCACTTCTTACCAAACTCGGACTTCACTCCTCCTCAGTTTCAATTATCTACTGTGATAACATGGGTGCGAATTATTTTAGTGTCAGTTCAATGTTCTGCTATCGCATGAAACAGAATGCTCTTGATTTCCATTTTTCATTTGAGATCAAGTTCAGCAAGGCATATTACGCGTCGCTCATATTTCAACACATGACTAGCTAGGAGACGGTCTGACAAATTCGTTACCACGCACTTGCTACATAGTTTTACGTAACAAGATCAGAGTTGACCAACCAACTATGTGATCAGTGATCTCCCCATCAATATGATTGATGTTTACATTTCCTTATTCTCTATCATTGTAATATCTTATTTCCTATATTAGAATGTTGCAGTTGTGCTTGCACAACTATATTCGGTAATATCATCAATACATGAATACTTACAACGACAACAAACTATTCTTAATTACATGAGAAAAAAACAATACAAAATTAATTACTTTCGTAGAAAAATAAAATTTCGTAGAAAATTATAAAAATTCAAGGAACTTAGTTGTCTACATATACAAATGCAGAGACGGTAGAGATCGCGTAAGTATTAGTGTGGTTTAAATAGGTTCGATTGTTGGTTTAATAACCCGAGAAAACATGTATATAAAGTGATTGCAATTGTACTATACAGATAAGAATGATGACTAACAAAAATAATATATTTTGTTGTCAATCTTCTTCATATTGGTTGCTCCATCAAATTACAACTATGATATTTTCTTGTGTGATCACATTAGTCTTTAATCAAAGTTTCTTTTTCCAGTAATTTTACATAACAATAATATGATTTTTATTAATTATAAATATTATGATGCATATTTGAATAATGTCACTGAAGAAGATTCAAATGACATTAATCATACAACATAACATAATATAATTAGTGTTTTCCTTATGAGTTCTTGATATATCCTAGTTTAGTGGGTCTGTGACATACCTTTTTATATGTTTACACCCTTTTTCATGCCAATAAATCTGTTTTTAGTCTTTTTGGTTTGTTTTGGATTTTACAGAACTGAAGTTGATATCTGAAGAAATAAAGCTTTAGGGTGAGATTTCGAGAAGATTCGAAGAAGATGTTATATGTCAAGCTTCATATCGATCGATCCCCATTTGTGATACAGTCTCCATCAGGACCACTCGGTCCATTCAAAAGACGAGATCGACTTCGCAAGAAAGAGATGGGATCGATCGATCGATCAAGAGGACCCGATTTTTATTTTTTTCTTACGAAGTAGGCCCAAATCAAGATCTGAAATCGACCAAAAATACGAACAAAACACTAGGAGTTGCGTTTTTAGGTTTTACACTTTTCATTATCCAGTTTCATAGAGATTTTGTAGAAAGCATTAAGGGAGACGATTCATAACTAGATTTACTTGTTTTGGTGAAGAATTTGAACCCTTATGATTCATATATTCAACTTGCCCATGTTTTCATTCAATTTTCTTTGTTTGAATTCCTTTATCATGTCTGAGTAATTTTATAATTGATTTTGGGGGTTTTTAAGGGGGAAATTAGGGTTCATACTTGATTAGGATTATTTAGTAGGGGAATGATTATTAGCTTTTCGCCTATTGAAGAACAACTGGTTTATCTACTCTAACCATTTATATTTCGTATTAGGCTTGTGCAGCAAAAGCGAATGTTAGGCCGCTTGATATGCGCTAGGTGAGTAAGGTTTACAATTGACAACGACAGTTAAATAGATTGGGCCACGTTTCTAGATTATGAACTTTATCATTATGGTTAGATCATTAAGCCTTGTCAACGTTTCTAGATTCTGAACTTTATCATGTTTGTTTATATCAATATAGAAGTCAACAACAGTTAGAATTATGGGGTTTATTACATAAAATTTTAGAGCACAAACACGAGGTTAACTTTAATTTAGAAATCTAAGTTCGAGACTATACATTCCCTTCCTCGCCTAACGATCGAAGCAGAACCTATAATTCCTTGACAATTCACTATACTCAATGTTTACTTATCATTTACATCTCTCTATTTATGATCTTTGTTATTGACACTTATATTTTCTGTTTAGCTAAGAAAAACCACTCAATTCATTGTTTTTTTTTTAATTATTCACTGCTCGTATATTCTCTTTGAGTTTGCACGTTGGTCTTTTGTGGATTCTACCATTGAGTATCATTGTAATTGTCTATGTACACTTGCGGTTAGATTTCAAATGTAAAACATAAGATATCAAGTTTTTGGGACGTTGTTGGGGACTAGTTGTGTCAACCCTGACTATTAGGTCTAAGACATTGTTACTCTTTATTTGATTCTTTTTTTTTCTTGCGAGTACTTTTAACCCATGTTTGGACACCATAAAACCGGAAACTATATATAATATCAAATGGTCTATAATAAAAGAGATTTCAATCAGAACTTCATAAACTATTAGTGTCAGTATCAGGAACCCTAAAGTGGAGTATTTTAGCAAAGACAACTTTTCCAATACTACATGGAAGGTAATAAATCGGGTAACCAAAGAGCTGTTTTTCAGAGCTGACATCTCAAGAACTTCATGATCTTATGGAGATAATGCAACAATTATTGGTGGGTTATATTCAACTTGACGATAACGATAGTGTGATGTGCAATCGTTTTCAGAATGGTGTTGAGGAATACTACACTAACATAACAATATTGAAAATACAAATAGCTTAGATTGCATCAACGCATTTACAATCATGAGAGAGAATTCAAAATAAGTTGTTCTTAAAGCCCTCTCTATTGGTGAGATTACCCTGATTGTGCTAATTCAGACAATTCAGAAGCTAGCACACTCAAGATCCCTTATGTGTAGACAAAAAGCAGAACCAACTCGTCAGGGTGAGATCGATCGATTGACTGGTCAGATCAGTCGATCCACCACTCGGCCTGCAACCCAGCAAAATGATCGACTCGATTTATCCGAAAATTTGACTCTGAGAATCGATTGATCCCTTGACCAGATTGATTGATTTGATTTCCCGGATTTTCAAGATCGATTGATCCAAATTCAATACGAGCGATATGAATTTGACTCAGAAATGGATCTTAGGCTCATATCGACCGATCCGCCTCCAGATTGCCTGAATTCCATCTACGAAAGTTCTAGTGAACAAGCAAGAAAATTGATAACCTATGACATATATCCCTAAGATTCATATTCAAAGCCAAAAGACATCAATTTATGAACATAAACCACCACAACATCTTTGAGAAAGCTGACTAAGCTAAACGATCAAGGAAAATTCAGTATATCATGTTCGATTCAAGGATTTGACTTTGATGATTCTCTTTATGATTCAGGTGCTTGTGTGAATCCGATGTCCAAAGATAATGCAAAGAGGCTAGAATTGGTGATATGAAAACTTTTGAGGAACATCTCAAATTTGCAAACGCTTCTTCAACAAAACCTCTTGAAATTCTCCAAGATGTATTGTAGGAAATAGGAGGATGCTTGGTTCCCACATACTTCTTTGTCTTATAGATGATTGACTCATCTGAGATGCAACTGCTTTTAGGAAGACATTTTTTGGTAAAGATAGTTAGACTATGGGGTCTATAACATAGGATTTTAGCGTCCAAACACGAGGTTAACTTCAATTTAAAATTTGATTTCTAGACTATACATTCCAAAATTGTCTAATGATCTAAATAGAACCTGAAATTTCCTGAGAATTCACTGGACTCAATGTTTTCTTATCATTTACTTCTCTCTTTGTAATCTTTGTTATTGACACTTTTATTTTTTATTTAGTTACAAAAAATCACCCAATTCATTGTTTTGTCTTAATTATTCATTGCTCTTATATTGTGTTTGTGTTTGCAAATTAGTCTATGTGGATTCTACGTATGAGTATTAATGTGATTGTTTATGTACACTTGCGGTTAGATTTGAAGGGTAAAACCTAAAATATCAATTCTACTTCAGCTCAAGATAATAACACCTATCTTTTGTTTCCTCTATTTTTATGTTTCCTATCTTCTTTTGTTTGATCGGGTAATTGAAAAGTGTGTAGAATCGAACCAATTAAATTTTCCGCTTCGAGTCAAATCAATTAGTAAATTCTAAATTTAAATTCGCGTGTTAGTTCAATGGTTTGGTTCATGGAAACGAAGAGCTATCCACTTCTTAAATTTCAATCAGTTCGATTGGATACACTTTTCAATTACTCAATAAACGAAGTTACTGGTTGATTCGACCAGAACTAAATCGCATGCATTGCGTTTATAATTTACTTTATTTGTCAATTTGTATAATTTTTTGCTTAGCTTGAACGGATTTTACTAACTAAGTATCACTAAGATCAAAGAAATGAATCTCTGACTTAACAGAAAGTTGAATTTCTTTAGGGTATTATGTGTCATGGGGAGAAAACCCCTTCTTCACACCAGATTCTTTATAAGCTCATAAGTATTTTCTTAACAAACTTATTCAAAATCACCACGAACATAGCTTACAAGTATAGATAGACATTATAGTTTTTCTTGTAAAGAATTTACTCATATCTCATATCTTCTATTGAAGATCTTTAAGATCATCTCTATAGAACTTCGTTAGAGAGGATCTTAAAATAGTTTATTAATATTTTTAATCTTTTTCAGAATATTTTATTTTACTAATATTTCTAATCTTTAATTGGTGAGAGAAAAAGAGAGCCATTGGTGAGAGAGAGAGAGTTATTGGCGAGAGAGAAAAAGAGAGAGAGAGTTATTGACGAGAGAGAGAAAAAGAGAGAATTTTTTTTCACCTTCCAATCAGGAGCTGCCACATCATCGGTTCTGATGGGTTTCTCAAACATCTCCTTTGAGATCTGATTCTTATATCATAATTCAATTTATATTTATTTTTAGACTTTACAAATGTTCTAGAACCCATTAAAAACCTCTAATAGAGGTGCTCTGATAACTTGATTATAAATATTACAATACTCTCGACCTTTCAAATAATTATCTTAATGTTCAAATCCCCTATGACAAATAACTTAACCAAATTAGATTAGATAGATATGAGACACTTTTCAGTTGTTTATCATCATAACCCTCTAACTATGTCTAATAACTAAAACTAACTGTGGAAAAGAACTAACTCTAACTCTATTATAACTCTAACTCATTATGTACACTTTTCTTAATCAATTTTCACCTCTTTTACACACGTGCATATATCATTAATAATGATTACAATAAACATTGTACGTGATGCAACATGACTTCAATAAAGGTGATAAAAAACAGATGGACTAAAAATTTGAGTTCAACTAGTTCGATTGTGTAACCAGTTTAAGAAAAATATAAACATTGTAGTCTTTCCTCTCTAAATGTTGTTGAAACATCAATAAGTGTTCTAAAATTCTCGGTTAAGCACCGCTTGGAGTACCGAATCTATCAATTTGGTTTAATTATACGCTCACAATTATAAACCATATTTTCTTTTCATGTATCTATTTAATTAAATTGAAATTTGAAGGTTACTGTCGAGGGAAACTTTTTTAACCCATCTAAGGGGTAAACAAACCTCACTAAAGAGTAGATGAGATCCCAAACTTTGACACAAACTATACCAGTAAACGAATCACCCAAGATATCTCTTACCGATATAAATCGGCTCGAGATATTAAAATAAAACAAGAACCTAACCGTAACAACCCTAATTAAAGAACCAAAGTTGACTTATTTTTTAAAAACTAAAGTAACTAAACCTAAAACAAACATTATATTATACAAAACAACAAACTTAAAACCCCAAAAAGAAACATGTGTGTAGCTAAAACAAGTGACTTCTTCCCCAAACGAAACGCATGAAACTCGTACACATAAAGAAGCATGTCATGAAGCCCACGTGTCAAAATCTCTGAAGCTGATGAACATCTCAGCATCATGTGTTGTGTGCCCTCATCTCTCATCGCCATGTCTCGCATGGCAACGTTGAACGGTGAGTCATAACTTCCACTCAACCTCCGGCGCCGGTAGCTCACGACAATCTCCTCCTAAGAGAGCAACTCATGGCCGCCTCCAAAGTAAGCTTTTTCGATGGTGTTAGTACAAGCCGCCGCGATGGGATGTTGCCTAACATCTTTACTCACAAATTACAAGCCCCTGACATCACACCAATCTGCATCGCAATTTTGATTTTGCACCAATAGCGAAACAGCATCAGAAACCATAGAATCAAACCCAGAACTCGCGACTTGCTAAATCGGAGGTTCGTTGATCCGAAGCAGAAGAAAACAAAACTAGTCCTCTGTACAAAGAAAACAAAAGCAGAAAGTGAAAACACATTAAAAATCTCCCCCTCACAACAACTTGTCGGCCACCGAAGGAGGAGTAACGAAACTTGAATTTTTAGTGCCTCAGGCGAACGTTTTTTGATAGAAAACAAGCGAATCACACATATATAAACTATATAAATCGCTTAGGAAGAATAACCAAACAAATGGTTTTACACAACTCAATATTATGTGTGGATCTTAAGTCGATGGATGGGGCGGCGGGAGGTGAACTGAGCGTTTGGTGATGAAAGTGTTGGAATTTCATAAATTGATAAATCTTAATACATATTCCTTTCGTTCCTTATTATTTAATATTTAAGAGTTTTCACGTTGATTAATAAAACATAAAAAACATCATTTAGTTTATATCTTTTTCATAGAAACATAACTAACTTCATCTATTTTAGCCAATCAAAAATCATATTGCAAAATATTAATGGTTTTTAACTTTAAATTTTTTCATTAAAAGTAGATAACATCACTTAAAATGAAACAAAAACAAAAACCTAAAATATCATTTATAGGGGAACGGATGAAGTACTAGTTTCTAGTGAATAAAACATATCTGATGAATTTATGTTTCTTGGATCTGAAAAGAATGAATCTTCAAAAGCAAAGTCAAGATGACTTTAGATTGGTGATAGGATCCAAAGAGTTTTTGTATTTTCGGATATGGTTGCTTTGGGGACCATAACCCTTACAGAATCAATTTTCAGTTTGGCCTTTAATATAACCAGAAAGTGTCTGAGATATCCACAATTAATTATTTCATAACATTTATGCCTCAAGTCTTTTTTGTTACAAAAATGATCACTTAATATTTGACTTAATAAGTGATGACCATAACACATTGATTAATACACATGTGACCCCATAATAGATCTTACAATCTCCCACCGGGTCATATATGTATTCTGAAAATGTGATAGACCTTAGTGAGCTCAATATTGTCATTACTATCAATGCACAAACAATCTCGTCCATTACCCATATCAACTTATGATCATAGCGGTTTTTGTTACATCATATATAACTAAACCTACAACAGTCACGAAAATCAACGTTGCTAAATGACATAGATCAATTATGATACGTGTGGCATGAAAATCACATGAAAGGTGATTGGTACATGTCGATTTTCAATGGGTCATACTTTAGTGAGATCTTTTTAACTTTATTGTACAAACTATAAAACGATATTTAACTTTCACTTTATTTTTTATCATAAAATGTGTAAAACACAACCAAACAACATAGAACAAAAAACTTGAATGACAAACTCTCACTAAACCAACTGATCCTCAAACACGAAAATGCCTATTCGAACAATATTACGAACATGAAAGATTTTTGACACAATAACTTTTGTAAGAGGATCTGCAATCATGGAGTTTGTCCTTAAATGTTCATATGGCCTTTATCTTTTGGTCAAGTTGGTTCTCAACCTCAGCCTTAAACTTCTTAAACACGCCCACAAACTTAGATTTTTCATGAATAAGAAAGAGATACACATATCGACAATAATCGTCTATGAAAGATATGAAGTATTTTTGATCGTTCCAAGATGTTGTAGGGAATTGTCTATATGCACCTAATTTCTTATGTTTGGTTTGTTTTCTTTTAATGTAATCTACACAAACATCACAATTAGTGAAGTCAACAGAACTCAATATACCGTCTGACACAAGTCGTTCAACTCTTTTTATAGAGATGTGACCTAGCCGCTTGTGCCATAGAGTCCTTGAATTTGCATTTTCAAACTTTCGTTTAGTACCCCTTGATATGACATTTAAACATTCATCTTTAGAGATTGTTGTGTCAAGCATATAAAGATCGTGATTATCCATAAGTTTACACGTTCCAATAAGCATTGAATTTAAAGACAAAGTGGCAACTTCATTCTCAGTTAAAGAAGAATAATCAAATTTGTCTAAACGAGAAATAGAAACCATATTTCGTCTACGAGACGGTATAATTTTAGTGTCTTTCAATTCCATAAAATGACCAAAACTAAAAAAAACAATCTGAAATACGCAATTGCCTCCACACCAGAAGACCATTAGCCACAAAAATGCATGTTTCAACATCAGTTGGTTTTCGGTGGCGCAGACAACCCTGGAGTGAAACACTGATGTTAGTAGTAGCACTAGTCTAACAACCAAGCGTTTACAGGTACATCAATTGAATTGACCTCAAAACAAACCATAGCAAGGAACATACCCTTCTTTCCACGCCAAGCGTGGTACTTTTGGCAGTACTTCTTTTAGGTGTCCAATCTTCCTGCAAAAGAACCATGTATTTTAAACCTTAGTCTGCTTCATTTGGCTCAAACCTTTAGCAGCATCAGTCTTAGCAACCTCAAGTTTCTCTATTTTGCCCTGATCATTAGAGGTGTAAACCATATGAGCACTTTTAGTCTTTTTCTTGTTTCATGCTTTCTTCCTCTTGCACACAATACACAATGAGCTCTCATTAAGAGACCATTACTTCTCATGTGTGTCATAACTGAATTCCAATTGATTGAATAAAGAAGAGAGAGAGTTCAAGACAAAGAATATGAGTACTTCCGTCAGGAGCTCGGTCTTAAGTGCCTTGATTTTTGAAACAATGTTGGATATTTAAAGAATGTACTCCCTAATGTTTCCTTTGCCATGGTACATCATCGTACTAAAGCGATGCAGAAGCATGCTTATTTCCGCCATATCGCTTCTTGGGAAGCATGAATCCATTTCAACAAGGAATTGTTTGAGATCTTTAATCTCTTTAGCACCTTTAAAGGTTTCTGAAATGGTATAAGAGATGATCATTAGACCTATGCGATTGGAATGATCCCACTTCTCATGAACATCTTTATACTCAGCAGTGCTAGTATCTATAGGAGAAGGAGGTTTGTCCATCCTTAGCACAAGGTCAAGATCCATACATTGGAGAACGATTTTAACATTATTGTTCCACTCCTTATAATTGAAGCCCATAAGTATTGGAAATGAACCTAAGTTGGCAGCTAAATGAGCAGTATTCGCTGAAAAAAAGAAAACAAGATCTAAATTAATAACTAACTAACTTAATAAATCAATAAGAAATATTAAACAATTATTAACCATCCAAGACACCAAATGTAACGTCAATATCAAGTCTTTGGACAGTAATATTAACTACTTGTAGTACTCTTGTTGTAATGATAAAACACTGACAATAGTTCATGATAAGCGGTAAACCTTCTTTTGGGCCGATTTATCACTCACATGTTGAATCTAGATAATTTTCACGTATTTACCACACACACACATATATATATATATATATATATATATATANGCGATAAACCTTCTTTTGGGCCGATTTATCACTCACATGTTCAATCTAGATAATTNTATATATGTAACTCTGCCAAATATAAACTTTCATTTGGGCCGATTTAATATTCATATGAATATGCATACACATAAACCTTTAATATTTTTCATGAAAAATATTATGAAAAATGTTACTTTGGCAATACATGGATTCAAATTAATCTACTTTCAACATTAAACAAATACAATCAATTTTGTTTATTGATTTAATATTTATTTTGTTCCTTCTGCACACATATAACAAGAAGTCTAAGGGCTCCATACGCAAGAAAATTTGTAGTGGTGCATTGGCAGAAGGAAGGAAGGCATATACTCTGCGCACTGAACCAGGGATCGAAACCCGTCAACAACAGTCAATGTTGGATTATTTTCGTTGACCAGCGAAATTAGGCTGCGGGCCCATTCCATATGTCTCCCAAAGCAAACCCTGAATAAATTTAGGTCTCTGTGATGAGATCCAGAGAGTTTCTGATTTTTCGGCTAGGGTTGTTTTGGGGACCAGAACCTTCCATTTATAGAGAATCGGTTTTTAGTTCGACCCTTCAGCAAATTAGAAATTGCTTAAGATAACCACATGCAAAGTGCCTCATTCGTATTGGGGCAGTCGGTTGCTTCGCTCGGTTAAGAGATAGAATAGTAAAGAGACACATGCAAAGTTCCTCATTCCTATTTGGGTGCCTTATCCTCTAATTAGTTTGTAGAAAGTGTCTTACAATCCAAAATATTCCATAATTCTAATGTCTCAAGTCTTTATTTTAATATAAAATAGATCACATAAAATTTGACTTAAAAAGTAATAACTCTAACACATCGATTAATACACAACCTTAAAATAATTTTTATAGAAAGTTGGAGAGAGTTTGTTTCAATTTTATGTAGACATTTTGGTCAGAAATCGGTGAGAAACATGCATTTGTGACG
>OVAU01002634.1:0-12188 GCA_900406315.1 Biscutella laevigata subsp. laevigata
TTTCTCATTAACTTAATTTTATCTATTATAAATTTATATTAGTAATTTTTTATTTCTATAGCAAACTCTGCATGTTAAGGGTCGTCGCTACGGATTCGACAACTTGAACATTGTCGGCTCGTCTTCTACATCTTCGGGTTATAGCACGAGCAACATCGTGGATTCCAAATTCGAGGCATCTCAAACAGAGATTAAAACGCTCAAAGCCAAGATCGCGGAGTTTGAAGCGAAGAACGCGGCGTTTGAAGAACAGATTCGTGCTCATAATGAATTCCTCAGCCGCATGTTCCCTAACTACCCCCGCCCTCCTGGTCCAGATGACGGTTTCGACTCCGCATCTGGATTCATCGCTTAGACTTTTTATTTATGTTTTTAAATTTTTATTTTTATAATTATGAAACATTTTTATTTTAAATTCAGAATTATTCATTTTTTTTATGTTTATTTTAAAAATATTTTTATTTAAAACAAATATTTATTTTATTTAAAAAATAATAACGATTTTCCGACGGACAATTCCGTTGATATTCCGTCAGTATATCCGACAAAACATTTGCTCGAAATTTCAGACGGATATGTCCATCGGAAATTCCGACGGACTGTCCGTCGGAATTGTCGTCAGAGGTACCGATGGAAAGTCTGTCGAAAATTTCGTCAGAATTTCCGACGGGCATTTCCGTCAGAATTTCCGTTGGTCTTCCCTGTCAGTATTTCCGACGGTCTCTGTCCGTCGGAATATCCGTCAGTCTGTTTTCCGACGGATTATCTCGTCAAAATTTCCGACGGATCACGTCCGTTGGAATCTGTCGGAATACCCGACGGATTTCCGATGACTTGTACTTTTCCGATGACTTGTCTTTTTCCGACGACGTAAAACCGATGACCATTATCCTTCGGAAATCCGTCGGAAATGACTTTTTCTGACGAATATGGCCGTTTTCTTGTAGACGTATTTGCGGTCGACTATGTCACAAGAAAGATTAAATGGATTAGCTTTAATGGCGATTGAAAGTGATATTTTAGAAGAATTAGATGTTAGAAGTTTAATTGATGATTTTGCTTCAACTTATGTTAAAAGGGATGTACGATTGGATTGAATATTTAAATGAATTATTTTTGTAATTTTTTATTATTTTTTAATCAAAAAATTAGGGTCTATTTTACTTTATATCACCGAATCTCAGAAACTTTCGAATCGGCACTGTTAATCCCTATAAGAATTTCTTTAGTAAGCACACTAGGTTTTTCCTTTTGATTGCTTGAATTCCTTCGTTTGATCTATGTTGATAACTTCATCTAGAATGCCATATAGGAAAGTTTACACCTTTTATCACATGTGAAAATATTTCATCTTAGTTCACTCCTTCAACCCTAAGAATTCTCTCATTATACTTGTTAATCCATTAGCATCCTACAATCTTTTGTTTTACTGATTTTGAGACCAGTTACCACGTATCATTATGGTCTAATGATTTCATCTCTTTCTTCATAGCCTCAAACCATTTAGACTATTTACGACTTATCTTGGCTTCTTCTACTGTTTTGGGTTCCAGTTGTTCTAGGCTTTTTGCAATCGCAAAAGCATAGACTACAAAATCGTCATACCTTGAAGGTATTTTGAATTCTTGTTTTGCCTATCTCGAGCTAGCTGGTAACTTCTAGTTTCTATTTCTTCAGTCAAATTTTGAGAGTTCTCATTAGTTTATCCTCTTGAGCTTCTTCTTTCTCAAATTCTTAAAATATATTTTTTTTTCAAAGATTTATAAAGGATTACACTAATTCAAAAGAAAAAAATATTTAAGTTTGAAATCGTGTTCTGTTTTATCTTCCTTTCTGAAAATTATATATACAAACCAGTGTAAGAAATAATAAATTTAAGAATAAAATAAAATGGTTTTTTATTTTATGGAAGATACATATCAGTATTCATGGAATATCCCTTTCATCCGACAACAACAAAAAATCTTCGACGTATGCAGACTTTCTGAGTTTTTTTTTGTTAAGTATAGTGATCTTTTTATTCTATCTATCTATTCAACAAATTCTGATTTCGGGTCTGATTCTATTCCGCCTTAAGTTGACTCTCTTGAGCTTGACGTTTCTCTCAAGGGTTCTTAATCAAGAACTGAGTTAAAAAGTTACCCGATGAGATCACACATACGTGAAGTCCGAGATAGTGCTAATTTATAAATGAACATAACTTAATTTAAATTTAACTACCCGAACAATGAAAATCGTGCCAATTTCAACATTGACGTCTACACCGTTAACAAAACCATTAATTTGGTCTAACTTGGATTCCACGTAGGCAAATGTAATTCGGGACAGTGTCAATTCATACATGAACTTTCAAAATCGTGTTAAGTTCAACGTATCCGAAAAATATATTAAATACACAAAAATAATTTTAAAAGTATTTTTAGAATGAAAAAATTTATTGAAATATTAAATTAATTTTGAAATTAGAAAATTAATATTAGAATAAAAATAATAAGAAATATTCAAATTTTTTTAAAAATAGTATTGGTAGTGCGGTATCACACAAATTTATTAAAATGACATCGTTTAGTAACCTTATAATTTGGATTTTTTTTTTTTGTCACAGTGTGGTGGTTAGGACCCCACAATTTAACTCCCTCTCGAACCCAGTCTCTGCTGGGAATGACACAATGAGGACTACCATTTAGGCTATCAACTTTTGGTCTATTTGAACATTTGTAATAATTATCATGGACAATTTAATATTAAAATTATGAAAATTAAAGAAAATTGACACATAAATCTCTTAAGCCATAAAACTAGGAATGACAATAATCGGAACGGAAGAATCAAAATGAATTTGTACTGAAGAATAGTAATAAAACCGGGGAAACACAAAGAGATCCTAAATTTAACTTTCCTAAGAATCGGAACCGAACCCGAACAAATAGAGAATGTAATGGGTACCTTAAAGATCTGAATCAAGAACAATATGAATTTCTGAAACGTCTGACTCTAAACTTAAGCCTTTATTTTTGTTAGTATTTTTAAATATTTTAATTTTTAATATTAAATTTTTGGATATTTAATACGTTTTATATTTTAATCTTAATTTTATGTTTACTTATGAAAAGAAATTGAATATTTATGATTATTTTTCAATGTTTAATATATTTTAATTCTAATATTATCTATTAATATTATTTTCTTTTAATTTTAATATTATTTTTATATATTTAATATATTTTCGGGTATGTTGAAATTAGCACAATTTTGAAAGTTCATGTATGAATTAACATTGTTCTGAATTACATTTGCCTACGTGGAATCTTAATCATATCAAATTAACAGTTTTGTTAACGGTGTTGACGTCAATGTTGAAATTGGCATGATTTTCATAGCTCCAATAATTAAATTCAAATTAAGTTATGTTTATGTATAAATTAGTATTGTCATCTTTTCAAAAATAATTCATGTATGAATTGACTTTTTCCCGATTTATCATCCCTATAAACTTCTTCTCCAAAAAGAGTCATATTTTTTCTTAATGTGCATTTCCCTTCTTATGGGACCCAAACTTTATACTCACTTACCCATGTTGGATATCTTATAAAGTTATCTTTGGTCACCCTTGAACTGACCTTAAATCGAATGAACGAATGCAATACCCAAAATCTTTTTAGGTGACTTAGATCAATGTATTTCCTGACCATTCTTTTTCTGGTTTTTGAAATCTAGAGTTGTAAGTGATTTGTTGATTAAGTAAACAGATGTTGATGCTGTTTTTGCCCTAATCCCTTTTCAAACCTCGTCTCTACTAGCATACACCTTACATGATCACTATTTAATGTTCTTGGTTATTCTCATTTGACAACAATTTTTTGGGTTATTTTCCTTATTGAAATTTTAAATTTGTGTTCAACGAAAGAATTATTTAGAAATAGAATGAAAAGCCAATGCTGAACTTAGAAATATTTTTTGATTGAGAATAAAATATGACTTTCTTTATCAACGGTAGTAAATAATTCAAAACTAAGGGGCCGAAACTAAGGGGCCGTTATTGGTTCTGATATTTTAGTGGATTTGAAAATCCATGTCAAATCCAGTGTTATTGGATTTATGATTTTAAAATTTGTATTGAAATCTTGTGTTATTCGTTTTATGATTTAAAAATTCATACTGAAATTCTGTGTTATTCGTTCTATGATTTTAAAATCCAAATTGAAATTATGTGTTATTCAATTTTAAGGATTTGCATATGGATGCTTTCAAATCAGATTTTAGTAGGGGTTATTGGTTTGTGTATTTTAATGGATTTGAAAATTCTAATTGGATTTGAAAATTCATAGTAAATCCATGGATTTCAAAATCAAGCAAATGAATTTGAAAATCAAATCATGAGATTTTTTAAGAAAATCATAAGATTGTTATGGATTGTTGTAAATCAGACCAATAGATTGTTGTAAATCAGCAAAAAAAGTTTTCACATGATAAAAAAAAATTAAAAACCTAAAATATCGTATTCAATTAACATATACTGTTTTCATAATCTCTCCACATATTTGTTGTAATTTTTGCCCTCAACTGATTGGTTTGTTCTCTTTGTTATTCTTGGGTTGCAAAAACTTCAGCATCATTATTATTAATTTCTTCTTCAAATTCTTCTTCTTCATAAGAATCTGTCTATTCTGGAAAACTACTATATGTTCAACAGAAATTTCGAAGAACATTGTGCAATCCAGCACAAGCAAGTACAATTTATGTTTGTGTGTTGTAAGAAAAAGGAGGTGTTGATTTAAAAATGAGAAATGGAGATTTAAAAATACCAAAGATTCAGAGCAGGTAGAGTTTGTCGTTCCACTGTAAACTTGCTGAATAAAGCATTAACATCACGTAAACCTAAAGCAATGTCATCTTGAAGTAGAACTATGAACTCTTTTAAACTAAAGAATGAAAGAATCACAAGATCAAGTAAAAAATTTCTATAATCCATGGAGTATTCAAAAGACAAAAACTTTGATAAATCTACATCTAGATGGCGTTGTTTCAGGTTTACGTGATGATAATGGTTTATTCAGCAAGTTTACAGTGGAACGACAAACTCTACCTGCTTTGAATCTTCAGTATTTTTAAATCTCTATTTCTCATTTTTAAATCAACACCTCCTTTTCCTTACAAGACACAAACATAAATTGTACTTGTTTGTGCTGGATTACACAATTTTCTTCGAAAATTCTGTTGAACATATAGTTTTCCAGAAGAAACAGATTCTTATGAAGAAGAAGAATTTGAAGAAGAAGTTAATAATAGTGATGTTGAAGTTTTTGCAACTCAAGAACAACAAAGAGAACAAGTCAATCAGTTGAGGGCAATAATTACAATAAATATGTGGAGAGATTATATGAAAACAATATATGTTAATTGAATACAATATTTTAGGTTTTTAATTTTGTATTATCATATGAATTTTTTTTTTGCTGATTTACAACAATCCATTGGTCTGATTTTACAATAATCCATAACAATCTTATGATTTGATTTTTAAATCCCATGATTTGATTTTTAAATCCCATGATATGATTTTCAAATTCATTTGCTTGATTTTGAAATTTATGGATTTACTATGAATTTTCAAATCCAAGTAGAATTTTCAAATCCATTAAAATGCACAGACCAAAAACCCCTACTAAAATTTTCACAAAACATTTTCTCAAATTAACCTCTCTTTCACTCATAAGTTATTAACTTTGTCATCTTACTAACTACTTTTCTTTTTATATGTTTAGATAAATGCCAAACATATTTCGTTATTATTTAGATAACAACTAAACAAATTTATTCATTCTTTTGTTTAGATAATTTCTAAATATATTTTCTTATTTTTAACTAACCAAATAGATCTTACTCATAAACTACAATATATTTAGAAATATCCTAAATAGATATTCTCTAATTTATCTAACTATTTTATACTAAGATAATCTTTAACTCTAATTCAAATTCATTTTTTTTTAAATATTAAATCAACAACGAAACAACTGTGAAATGAAAATTTCGAGTGACTTTTTTGTTGGTGCTAATTAGTCATTAACTCTTCGGATAAATAATATTTTATATTCTTTTTGATAGAAGGTTTATATTATATTAGGAAAAAATTATAAGAATTCAATTCTTCAAAAGAAAATTATTTATAATACTTGATTGATATTTTAATAAGAATTAAGTCACAATTACAGAAACAAGAATATTTATTGTTCTACGATGAAGATCTTTTTTATTTATTTTTAAAAGTAAATACGAACTATGACATTAGGGTGGACGATCGGTTATTCGGTTTTTGAGATTTTTTTTAAATGTATCTATTCAGTAAAAAATCTATATGATTCCGTTCGGGTTATTTGAGTTTTGGGTTTTGGGTTTTTTTTATTTTTTAAAATCTGCCCATTCTGGAATTAATTATATATTCATTCGGTTTTAAATTTGGTTTTTTCAATTTTACATAAAATAGCAATGTAAAAATAAATAAAATTAAGAAATTTTAATTAATATTCTAAATTTAAAATACATTCAAACATAATTTACAATATATATTCTATTAAAAAATAATAAATCTACCATAAATAAGTCACAGTGGAATATTTTCTACGATGATTAAGCAAATATTTTGTTACAAGAATTTTATTTCTTTACAATAATATACCATGATTTTTTTGAAAAAATATTCAATTATTTTATAAATATAATCGGATAAATTTCTTAGATATATTGAAACTGAAATTCAAATTCTATTTCATAATCACGTGAACAATACAATCTAAGCTTATTTTTAAGATTTAATAATTACAATGTAAACAATATCTCTACACAAATATTATTTGATATATTTCAACCTAAAATTTTATATAAAATAAAGTTGCATAAAAAATTTCGTAGAATAAACATTTGCATAATAAAAAAAATTTCTAATAAAATTTTGTGCGATTGGATAAATTTTGCAGAATGACGGAATATAATTTAAAAATATCAATATACATATATACTTTGGAAATTAATAATTTCTTAAACATTTTTTCAATATATTTTCTAACAAAATAGCATATCTTACATTTATTCAGTTTTACTAATTTTTAATACATTTATAGTTATTTGAAGGAGATGATGTTATAGGTAAAGAATCCATAACAAATAATATTTTTAAAAATATTTGTTGCATAACTTTTTTATGATGATATTGTTGTTTTAAAATATGTCTACTAATAGACAATTTTGTTTGATTGGTAAAAGTTTTGCATATTGAATCGGTATTAACCGTGATTTCTATTGATATGAGAGGTACCAATATATAAAGAGTGAATGAGCTACAAAGAAGGAAACAAAGGATATTCACAATATGCACATAATATACAATCTGAATGAGAGAAAGAGATTGGGCTTCAACCCATTCCTTAACACGCCCCCTCAAGATGGACGGGGTTCAGCCATGCCAATCTTGACCGAGAGAGAATTGAATCGAGCACGAGGCAACGACTTAGTCAACGCATCTGCTAACTGGTCGGCAGAGGTAACATGTTGTACACGAAGTTGGCCAGCTTGCACGAATTGTCGAACGAAGTGATAATCCAGTCTGATGTGCTTCATCCGTGAATGAAATACTGGATTAGCAGCAAGGTAAGTGACGCCTATGTTGTCGCAGTAAATTGTCGGAGTCGTGGTGGATTGAACTTCGAGTTCGGCAAGAAGAGAGGAGATCCAATATAACTCAGAGGCTGTCGAGGCTATCGAGCGGTACTCAGCCTCCGTGGCTGATCGAGCGACTCTGGTTTGCTTTTTGGAGGACCAAGCAATCGGATGACGCCCAAGATAAATAATGTAAGCCCCTGTGGATGTGTAATCGTCACGATTGCCCGCCCAGTCCGCATCTGTGTAGGCATGGAGAGTGCACACGTTCTTGGAGTGATAGAGAATGCCATGAGAGGTGGTGCCGGAAAAGTAGCGTAAGACTCTCTTCACAGCGGTCCAGTGATTCGTAGTTGGTTGATGCATGAATTGAGACAATTTGTTGACGGCGTAGGAGATGTCCGGGCGCGTTAAAGATAGATATTGCAAGCTTCACACGACCATGAGATATTTAGTGGCATCTGGTAGCGTTGTTCCACTGTGAAGGGATAGTGTGGTGTTGGGACACATCGGTGTTGATACTGATTTTGATGTAGTCATCTTGGTCTTGTGCAGCAAATCTGAAACACCAAAATCTTTAAGAGAGAAACGAAGAGATAAGAAAGTAATAAACCGATTTAGGTGAGTCGTATCGTTGCCCGTGATGATGATATCATCAACATAGATAAGCCTGTAGAGATGGACGTTGTGAGCTTGATATGTGAATAGAGAGGCATCGGCTTGGGAGTTTCTGAAGCCTTCAGACAGAAGAAAATTCCGTAATTCGGTGTATCATGCCCGAGGAGCTTTCTTAAGTCCATAGATGGCCTTATTGAGCTTGCAAACAGCATGCGGGTTATCTTTGTCGACGAAGCAAGGTGGTTGTTCCATATAGAATTCGTCTTCAAGCTTGCCTTAGAGGAACGCGTTGTTGACATCAAGCTACCAGAGCGGCCAATTTTGTGAGACAGCTAAGCTGAGAACAACACGAATGGTTGCTGGCTTGATGACGGAACTGAATGTGTCGTGGTAGTCAATCCCTGGTCATTGATTGTACCCTTTTGCAACAAACCGAGCCTTGTATTGATAGATTGTACCATATACTCGACGTTTTATGGTGAAGATCCACCTGCAACCAACCACATTAGATGCATTAGTAGGAGGAACAAGATCCAAGTATGGTTCCTTATCTGTGAATTAATCTCCTCATTCATGGCTTGTCGCCAATGAGGTGTGGATAGAGCTTCAAATATTGATCGAGGGATCATGTCCTTCGTGAGTGGTGGTAACTTGAAATGCAAGTTAAGCTTCTGCACAAGATTTCGTTGTCGTGTGCTGGTCCGGATAGGGGGAGGCGGAGCTACAGGAAGCTCTTGAGAGACAGAGGGAGTCGAGACAGGAGTTGGGTCGGTAGGTGGCATTGCTGCTGGTGGAGCAGAGGATTCTGGCGGAGACTCAGGGGAATCTTGAATCGGCGATGAGACAGTGGTCTCTGCTGCGGGAACCATGGTGGTAGGTGGTGGAGCTTCAACAACCGGTACAATTGTTGGCGAGCTACGTCGTGGGATGAGCTTGAGTAGTGGCTGAGATGGACCTGCATCACTTGGTGAGACATCATCAGACATAATAATAGATGGTTTATTGAAAAGGGAAAAACTGACTCGTGAAATAACACATGCCGTGACGTATAAATCTTTGAACTCAAACGATATAAACATAAATATGCGCTTTGTGTAAGAGAATATCCTATGAAAACACAAGGTGTGGATTTGTCATCAAGTTTATGAGAAGAATAGGGACACAACCACGGGAAGCATAAGCAACCGAAAATACGAAGCTTTTAAAAATTCAGAGTATGATCAAACAGTTTTTGAAATGGTGTTTGAAAATCTAAAATCGGTTTTGGCATTCGATTAATTAAGTAAACTGCAGTTGCAAACCCGTAAGTCCAAAAGGTTTTTGGAACTGAAGCTTGGGATATGAGCGAGAGTCCGATTTCTACTATGTGTCTATGACGACGCTCCGAAATGCCGTTATGCTCCGGAGTGTGAGGAGGACTCGTCATGTGAGAGATACCTTGAGTGGAAAGGTAGCTCCGAAGTCCAACATACTCACAACCGTTATCAGTGTATAGAGTACGGATCTTGCTTTGTAGACGGTTCTTGATCAGTCTCTGAAACTTGGGAAACACGTCAAGTACCTGTGATTTTTGTTTTAGCGGATACATCCAAGTGTATCGAGTAAAATGATCTACAAAGACTACATAATACTTGTACCCATCAACTGTGTGAATGGGTGATGTCCAAACATCTGAAAAAATAACATCAAGCGCATGAGTAGATGATAGAGTAGACGTAGAAAATGGTATCTTATGCATTTTATTGATCGAGCAAGAGTTGCAAGGATGAGCTAATAAGCTGTTTGACGAGACAGGTAAACTAAGCTGGGAAATCATTTTGCGCAGAATATTAAAAGGTGGATGTCCTAGACGTAAGTGCCAATCAGACAAAGTAGTAGAAACTTTAGAAGCAAATGCAAAATATGGCAGCGGAGAGGTAGTCTTCTTTGGCCAAAGATATATCCCATCTTTAGCGATGCCTTCCAGTCGAAGGTTCCCCGTATGAAGATCCCTGACCTGGAAATATGTCGGCGTAAAAGTCACAGAGACATTGTTAGTGTGACATAGTTGAAACACGTATATTAGATTTTTGTCTAGAGATGGAAGACACGACACATTGTTAATCATAAAAGGTTTAGAATAAGAAGGATTTAAGAAGGAACCGGTGTGTATGATGGGAAGAGCGGAACCATCACCAAGCATCACGTCATCACCACCATTGTATGGGCTGTGGAGTGCTAGGTTGCCGAGATTAATGGTCATATGGTGCGACGCACCTGAGTCGAGGAGCCAAGTCGATGGATCCGAGAGATTGACTGCATTGGCTCGTGGTTGCCATGACTGTGGTGAGGGATTAGATGGCTGCCAGTGAGGGTTCGGTGCAGCACCCTGAGACAGAGCAGCTCCTCGAATCATCTTAAATTCTGGGTAAAAGCGTGCACTATGACCGTGTATGCCACATGCTTGGCATTTTCCCAAATACGGCTTGGGTGGGCGATTCTGATGATTATTGTTGTTGTAGTAGCACTGCGTTGTTGAGTTGATGTTGTTGTGATACCTGTTTTGGCTGTTGCTGTTGTTGTAGGTACGTTTGGGTGGACGCGATCTGGTCTCTGTGGCATTAGCAACAATCGGTCTTGCAGAGGAACCTTCAGTGCAAAGCAACATTGCTTCTCTGTTGAGAAGCCTCTCAAACAGTTCCGGGTATGATATCGACTGATCCCTGCCGTTGATGGCGTCGACCTCTGGTTTGAATTCTTCGCCGAGACCAGCCAAGACCTGCTCCGTAAAGTGTTCTGGATCCAATGGTTTGCCTAAAAGTGCAAGATCGTCAGATTTTGCCTTCATGGCGGAGATATTAAGTGATTGTCTTGGATCCTTTGACGTAGGTTTTGAACTGAAACTTGAGTTGCTTAATGTGACCTCGTGATGGATTCCCAAAAGCTTCAACAAGTGTATCCCAAACTTCCTTTGTCGTTGATGCCGTAGAGATGAGAGATTGAACAAGCAGAGTGATAGCACCGCCACAGAGCGTAGATCGGATTTGTGACAGTGTTCCCCTCAGTGACGATCGTTGGTTTCAGATGGGTTGATGAGTCATCAAGGAAGTGATGAAGTTTGTGGCCTTCAAGAAGTGCCATCACTTGCCTCCTCCACATGAGATAATTCTGATGAGTAAGCTTGGTAACACTTGACATGTTGATGGATAGCAGTGTGCTTTGCGGGTCTTGTTGGTTAAAGACGGAGTTTCTTTCTGCAGAGGACTCAAAAGTCATGGTAGATCACGGTTTAGAGGGTGAAACCCTAGAAAAATTTAACAGATGATGAAGAAGAAGACACGAGAAAAGGAAAGAAGGTGAGATTAGGAAAGTAGCTCTAATACCATATTGAATTGGTATTAACCGTGATTTCTATTCATATGAGAGGTACCTATAATTACAGAGTGAATGAGCTACAAAGAAGGAAACAAAAGATATTCACGATATGCACAAAATATACAATCTGAATGAGAGAAAGAGATTGAGCTTCAGCCCATTCCTTAACATTGCATAATCTGATTAGAAATCGACATTACACAATTAGGCAATTACCAATACAACCAATGTTTTGGAGTACAATCGATTGGCGGGACGCTATCACCTCTACATGTTGAACTAGAATTAGAAAATTACCAATACAACCAATGTTTTGGAGTACAATCGATTGGCCGGATGCTATCACCTCTACATGTTGAACTAGAAGCCATATATGGGTTATGCAGTGAATAATTGACCAAAATACGCCGACAATGATGTTCTTTACGTACAAGTTGCAACATATCGTTAATACAGATTACCGAAAATCTATGTTCAGTCTCTAAACACCAAAAACTAAAACGCTTGAAGAATACTTTTGATACATGCTATCATGTTGCCATTCCAAGACGCCACAACTC
>OVAU01002635.1:0-12187 GCA_900406315.1 Biscutella laevigata subsp. laevigata
ACAAGGAGTTCGGATCAGCTAGCTGACATCTTCACAAAGTCCGCAAGCTTAAGGGTGTGTGAGTTCAGCCATTCAAAGCTTGGACTCACTAACCTTCCTCAAGTTTGAGTTACTTCTCTAATCATGGATTTCATACTCTTTTTCCTTAGAATGGTTTTGTCCTAGGCCTGGGCAAAAAAACCGACCCGAACCGACCCGATCCAAACCGACCCGAAAAATAGGAACCGAACCCGAACCGGATTTTTCATAATTACCCAATGGGTAATGATTCTTATACCCGAAAAACCCGAACCGAACCCAAACCAAACCGAGAACCGAATGGTTACCCGAATTACCCAAAGTACATTAAAATTATAAATATAAATCTAAATGAATTAGTTATGTTTACATACTAATAATAAAGATATCTAATATATTCAATATTTTTGAACTTTTTAATTATACTTATGGAAAAATATTTTTTTTTATTTTTTTTTGACCCAAATTTCATTCAACTTGAACCAAATTTGTAGTTTTTATTTTGGGTAATTTGGGTAATTTGGACCCCAAACAAGACCCGAACATATTTCGGGTTTTTTTGGTTCTCAACATTTAGAACCAAACCGACCCGAACCGGACTTAACCCGAACCGAACCGACCCAATTTTGTGTTCGGTTTCACTTTGGGTCCTGCACAACTATACCCGAACGACCAAAAACCCGATAAACCCGATAAACCCGACCCATTGACCCGAATATAAGCTTGACTCTAAAATAATACTATAGAGATATGGTAGCTGAAATTCAAATCCTATATTCTTTTAAGAATATAAGAATGAAAATTGGATATGCATTAACGTGTTGTATTATTCTAGATATTTAATATTATTATAACTAAATATTTTCCTAGTCGTTAAATGAGAGGTCCACTATAAAAAAGTAATAAACCATGTTTTAATAATATAAGATATTTTGGATAATGGGCCATGGATTTTTATTGGGCCTTTATTAAACATATTTGGGCTTTAGAGAGTCAGCACGACACTGAAAACTTCAGGGTTTTTTGGAATTTTATTCGCAGTTCTCGTTCTTCTTCTAGCGAAGAACTAAAACCCTAAGGCTCAATTTCGATTCTGTAACCATGAGTCGGTCAGGTCAGCCTCCGGATCTCAAGAAGTAAGCCCTTCTTTTAGTTTTTTTTTTCCGTCTCTTTTAGATGGTTTTGTTTCGATATTCGTGTTTCTGATCATTTTTGTTTCTTTGTTTCGTTGGATGCAGGTATATGGATAAGAAGCTTCAAAGTAAGTTCAATATTTATTTATGGAATCTCGGTTTTAGCTATTCTTCGCTGATATTTTGATTTGATTTGCAACTCTGTGTTGTATCTTTCAAGATAGATAGAGAGAGACTGTCTATGGAATATTGTATGAATTTGTATTCTGTGAATCAGATTGTGTCTGATTTTTTAGGGTTTAATTTCAAGAATCTTTCACTGTTGTTGTGCTTTTCCATGTTCTTGGAGTAGAATTCTTGGCATTGCATCTCAGTCTGCTAATGATTTGATCTTTACTAAGAATTGTTTCAATTTCTTCACCAGCTTGTTCTGAGTTTTGATACTGATAAACTTGTAGTTTAGCTTCAAGAATCTCGTACTGTTGCTGTGTCTTTCTGTTCCTGAAGTAGATTTTTGGCTTTATGTTCTGTTTCGTGAGCTTTATTAATTATGTTTTAAATTCAGTTCTTTGAATCAGATTGTGTCTGATTTTAAAGGTTTTAGTTTCAAGAGTTTGGTATTTTACTGTTGTGGTTTCCATGTTCCTGGAGTAGATATCTTGCGTTTGTACATCTCAGTATGATAATGATTTGATCTTTTCCAAGAGTAGATTTAAGTTTCTTCACCAGCTTGTTCTGAGTTCTTGAAAATATGCAGTCAAGCTTAATGCTAATCGGACGGTTGTTGGAACTCTTCGTGGATTTGACCAATTTATGAATCTTGTTGTTGATAACACTGTGGAGGTTAACGGTGATGATAAAACCGACATTGGTATGGTGGTAAGTTTCTCAATATACTACTGCATTGTTGTTGCCTTGAATCATTTGTTTTCATTGATTGATGTTTAAACTACAGATCCTTGTTTCTTGTTTTTTGTTTTTTGGTTGCAGGTGATAAGAGGAAACAGCATTGTTACTGTTGAAGCTCTTGAGCCAGTGGGAAGATAAAATCTTCTTAAGCTTCGGTTGTAGATTCTGCAAAATTGCTATGAACTGACTAGTAAGAAGTCTACATGAATCACTCTCGTCTTGTACTTAAAGATTGTTGATGAAAAACTCCAAACAATGTGATGGATAAGGTGAAATTCATTTGCCCCTGTTATGACTAATGAATCAGAATTTGAAGAGTGCAAAAACATTACTTCTGTTCCTAATTGACACTTCCCATAATCATTTTCAGAAGTTTGAATTTCAACAAGGAGAGGAAGTCAAAATTCTTAAATTTGGTAAAGACTTAGAAAGATACAACTTGTCTAGTGTGGACCAGGTCGAGGCTGTTGTGATCAGCAGCATCAGATTCATTTGTTCTTCAGCTTCCTTAACATGTTATTCAAACGAGGCTTCATCTTCTTCTTTCTTGATCCAAAAATTTATGCTTTCCTTTTTTCAATGTTAAAATAATTGAAAAAAAAAATTTTTTGTTGGAATGTAAAATATATTAACAACAAAAAATTATAAGCGTTTGTACAGTAGAACTGCAAAGTGCGAGAAGTGTAAACAGGAAAAGAAGAGGATAGAAGGAAAGCAAAAGGGCTCAGTGAAGGGGGTTGGGACTACTGCAAGCAACAGAGGCGGTGTGCAGCTAGCCTCGATAAAAACCTTAGAATGCAAAAACCCAGTGGGAAAAATACATCTAAGGAAAAGAGTGTCCAGCTACACACCATTACCAGCAGTAGGTTGGGGGTGGCGATAGCGCAACCACTCGACATAGAGAGATTCGCCCGAGATACAGATTCGCCCAAGATACATCTAAGGAAAAAATTAATACTACCTTTTTGTTTAAAATTAATTATAAAATATAAATAATGTTACAAATAAACATATAAACAATTTTTATTAAATTTCAAAACATGATTTAATATATAAAGTGGGGAATACAATTTGACGTTTTAGAAAAAAATTTCTTTCTTTCCCCAAATGTAAATTATTTTAGAAAAATACATAATTATTAAGAAAATTAATTATTACTCACAATAATTATAATGATGTATTAAAATAATTTTATAAAATTAAAAGAAAATTTACAAAAAATGCAAATAGACAATTTAGTTGTTTTGATTAAGTTCTTATTAACTATTATCAGATGACAATTTAAAATTTGCATTAATATTTGAGAAGTTTTATATTGTATACTAAAAAAAAAAATTAAAAAAAAATCTATATTTTAGAATAGAGTGCGATGTGTGAAAAATAAAACTATGGAAAACAATATATAATGAAGTTGAAAAATAAACAAATAATTTTGTTCGTTGGGATTGTAACTTAAAAACTCTCTAAAAACCTCCAACATCTCTCTTCTTGGAGAACAAAGTAGATCTCCGTGTTCTTTTTGTGGTCGATCTCCGGTATATATTTATCGGAGTCGTGCCTTGTTTAATATTTATCTTCTCTCAAATAAAACTGTTGAAGGAGACGAGAAGGAGACAAATTTTGTTTTATCTTTTTGTTTGGATTCAATCCAAGAGAATTGGAGTAGTCTTTTCTCCACTGATCTCGTCTCAAGAAGGAAGCTGGCGAACAACTAGTTTAGCTGCTCGAAATCAATTTGTCAAAATCTCTTCGGTGATCAAAATCGGTGGTTTGATTTCTCTTTCGATCCAAGCGAGATGATTTTCGGTGTCTCCTCTTTTTGGTTTCTCTTCCGGTTGTGCGATGCTACAACCCTCGCTTTTTCAGTCGATGTGGCTCGGAGTTTAATCTCTGTTCATCTGGTGGTGACTTTCGTGTTGTTCTGGTGATCGGATGTTACAGTAAATAAAGGAAGAAGAAGATGACGTGGCAAATGAGAAGAATTACAAGTTGTTACAAGTTACTTGAATCTGTTACGTTTAGAATTGCTTATAAAAACAGATTGTAATCATTTTGGAAAATCAATAAAGAAAAATCAAAAGTTCAAAGTTTCTTCTTCTCTGTTTCTCTCTGTTTCTTCTGGATTTTCAGATTGTTCTACTCTCTGAATTTCATTGATTTCCTCATTCTAGATTCAAGATGTTTCTTCTTTCTATTCTTGAACGGGTGAGATGTTGAATCTGCGTTTTATGAACGTTGGTTCAAGGTTCTAAATCGATCATTGTTGAAAATCTATAACATCAGAGCTCCCCTTCGTCTTCAAGGGAGGTGCTGACGTGTCTCCGGAATCTGATTAGGTGTCCACGGTGTTGTACGGTGTTGACGTGTGGAGCTATTGATGTCCACGATCACTGCTACTACGTTTCCACATGGTTTCTCATCTCTGAAGGATGGTGTTGGGTATCAGTATTGGGCTTTTTATGGGCTGTAGGCCTTCTAGTTTTGTTATTAGCTTTTAAAATATGTTTACCGTTATATCTAATAGTGGTAGCGTTTAAAATAAATAAGTGGACTTGTGTTTTTTTAGGTACGTTAAGGTTAGGTTCGCGTTTCATTTTAATATTTCGAACTGGTTTATATCGGTAAGGGATATCTTGGGTGGTTCGTTTTCTGGTACAATTTGTACCAAAGTTTGGGATCTCATGTATTTGTTAGTGAGGTTTATTTACTCCTTAGTTGGGTTAAAAAATTTTCCTCGATGGAACGTTGTAACCTTCAAATTTCAATTTAGTTAAATAGATACGGGTTGGAAAAAAATAAATAATAATTTACACTAAAAACCCTATAAAACACTGAAACGAAAGGGAAATTAGATAATCGGAGGGGATTTTCAGATTTTGGGATGGCCATAGAATACTACGTAGCACAGAGGCAACTACTTTATTCCGATGGAATCGATGACTATAACGAGGAATCCACCACCGAAGAATTCGAAGTCGAAGAAGTAGAAGAAGCAGCAGCCGCATCATTGGAAGAAGAAGAAGAAGAAGAAGAACAGCAACAAGTAGAAGGAGAAAGAGAAGAAAGTGTAGATGAATCTGGATCGAGAATGGAGACTACAGAGGATGTGACGATGGAGGTTCAATCGGGAGAAATGGTAAGCAGCAGTCCGAATTGTAAATCCGTTAAACTTCAGACTTAGGATATTCTCGATTGTCCTACTTGCTACGAGCCACTCAAGAGTCCAATCTATCAGGTTCGCTCTTCCATATTGTATTTCAATTCATGAATGCATAATGCATAGCTTAGTTGATTAGTGCTAAGGCTAAATCTTAACCTCTCTTGTGTGAATTATAGCACAAACTGTTTTATGTGAATGAGTTTAGATCTATTGATGCTAATGGTTAACTCTTATAGCACAAAATTGTTTTATGTCAATGGGTTTAGGGTTTATATAGATTGATGCTAACGCTTAACCTCTTTGATGTGAATTATAGCACAAAATTGTTTTGATTCAATCAGTTTATCTCTATTGATGCTAATGCTAATGGTTAACCCTTATAGCACAAAACTGTTTTATGTCAATGGTGCTAATGCTAAAGGTTAACCATTATAGCACAATGTTTTGGGTCAATGAGTTAAAATTGATAGATGCTAAAGCTTAATTAACTCGTGAGTGTTATTTATAGAACAAAATTGTTTTGGTGTTAATGTGTACAGTGTAATAATGGGCATCTAGCTTGTTCGTCGTGCTGCACCAAATTGGAGAGGAGATGCTCGTTCTGTAGATCAGACATTGGAGATATTCGATGCAGAGCTATGGAGATGATCATTGAATCAACTATAGTACCTTGTCCAAATGCAATATACGGGTGTACACAAACAACCACTTATGGAGGTAATCAGTTAAGCCATGAGAAAAGGTGTATTTTCATTCGATGCTCCTGTCCTTCACTAAACTGCACCTACATTGGCTCTTATTCGGATCTTAAACTCCACGCTCGTGATGCGCACTCTTGGTACAAGGTTAACTATAAATTCTTCCCGTTTGTGTTCGGCGAACCTGTAATCTTTGGCCTGAACCTCGGTGGAAAGAAGATGGCTATTTTTCAGGAAGAAGATGAAGGTGATCTGATCGTTATTCAGGCTTCGAAAGGATCAAACGGCATGTACGTGACCGTAAGCTGCATTGCACTTCCGAATCCTGGAGTATCTAACCTCTCTTGCAGTCTAACTAAATTGGGTGATCTTTGCAAGCTTAAGGTTGGACTGATGGTGAAGAAAATTCAGAAAGTGAGAGAGGAAGAAGTTCCTCAAGATAGCTTCATATTGATTCCGTCTTACATGTTGAGCAATGAAAATTGCACGATGCAGATTTGCATAGGCCGTGAATCTAAGTACGTTCATATCTGACAATGTGTGATGCGTCCTCAATCTTTTGGGCAGGTTTTTGAGAAGTGAAGTATGAAACTCGGGAAAATAGCATATACTACTTTTATCATACCATGTGTGAAAATTCATACATCTCGGAGAAGCTGTTGTCAATACATACATGTATTTGATAGTAATTTGAATTTTGGGCACAAACTCGTCAAAATGTGGCTAATGCATACACCACTCTTAAAGTCGTTTGATTTTTTTTTTTCAGTGTACATATTATGTGACCTTTTTATGTTGATGACTCAACTTAAGTTAAACTAAAATTAGATAACAACCCAAAACGATATCGCATGTGATAAACGTTACCGGAAAAACGGAATTGAAATACCGAACAGAACCCGAACCGAAAAAGGTATTGAACCCAAACCAAAACCAGAGAAAAATCCGAAGGAATCTTTAATTTTATTATCTGAATAACCGAACCCGAACTGAAATATTTTGGGTACCCGAAAGATCAGAACGTAAACCTAAATATTCAATATTTATTAGCATTTTAAAATATTTTTATAATTCTTAAGGTTTAATATTTAATTCTTAGATGTTTAATAAATTTCTCAAATTTTATTCTCAAGTTTATGTTTATTTTTTGTATTTTTGTTATATTTCCTAATGAAAATAATTTATTAGTATTTTCGAGTACTTTCTTAGTTTTTCGACTTCTTAGGATGAGACTAGTTCCTCCAAACGGTGGGCGTTCGGGTGCGGATAAGATCCATTAGGGTTTCAGATTTGTAGGGTCATCGATTTATGATGCATTCGGGTTTTTTGAAATTTCGGTTTGGGTTCGGTTTGATATAATTCGGGTTCTGTTCGGATTTTGAATAATTAACAAGAACCAAAAAAGTATCGGATTTTTTCGGGTTCTGTCCTGGTTCAAGTTTTTTCAAACAAAATACTATAAAAGTACTCGAAATACTAAAAAGGTACCTGAAAATACTAATAAATCATGAAAATTTAAAATATTTCCATTAAGAAATATAAAAATATAAAAAATAAACATAAACTTAAGAATAAAATATGAGAAATGTATTACATATCTAAAAATTAAATATTAAACATTAAGAATTATAAAAATATTTAAAATTACTTATAAATATTGAATATTTAGGCTTAGGTTCGGATTTTTCGAGACCCAAAATATTTCAGTTCGGTTCCGGTTCTTCAGATAATAAAATTTTGGATCCATTCGTATTTTTCTCCAGTTTCGGTTCGGGTTCGGTATGTTTATGTCGGTTCGGGTTATGTTCGGTATTTCGGTTCCGTTTTTCGGTATGGTTTATCACATTTTTCTATTGAGCGATGTCGTTTTGGGTTGTTATCTAACTTCAGTTGAACTTACGCTGAGTCATTAACCTAAAAAGGTCACATAATATGCACACTCAGAAAAAAAAATTGTACAATCAGCACATTAGACGGACATATTAACGGTGTTAAGCGTGGTGTATGGATTAGCCACATTTTGACGAGTTTGTATCCAAAATTCATATTATTATTAGAATAAATTGCATTCTAGAACTCTTTCCATATTCATAATTGCATTCTAAAACACATTGAAATTTTCTTTCATCTCAACACATTTTACCTTGTGATATTACCAATTACGCCTTATATCTATTGAACTAAACAATTCAAACTAAACTGAATCATCTTTTTCTTAGTTCAACGTTCTCTCTTTCTCTCACTCCAAATTCGAGCGCCTCTCTTCTTCACTCTCATAGCCCTAACCTTCACCGGAACCAGGATCTCTTCTTCCCTTCTTACTTTCAGTCAGGATCTCTCAACCATTCAGATTTCAGGACCATTTCTTCTTCTTCTTCTCTCATTCTCTCTTATGTGTTTCCTTCTTCGTTTTCTCATCCTCACCTTCGACGGATTTTGAGGAACCCAAGCAAAAAAGGTTCGGTCTCTCTTACTCGATTTCTATGTTTAACTTTCTGTACAATCCCCAAATCTAGTATTGTTTTTTTCTGATTTTTGATGTTTTCCGTTAAAATTATCCTCCAAAATCTCTGATTTGTAAATCTTCCGATCTGATTTTTTTTCCATTAGGTTTTATTAATTCTCTACTCTTGAAAATTTCGTAAGTCTCTCCTCGCACAAAGCATTGCTATTTACTGTTTTGGGTGGTTGAGTTAATTAATAGAAACTGGATGATGGTGTGTGAGTCCATTTTCTTGAGTTATGAATTTGTTACAAATTAAGACCTGTAGCTAATTACAACTGCTGCAGTATTTGGCTTAATTAGTATTGATATATACTCTGCATCCTCCTTTGGACTTGTAGCTAATTAGATTCAAGATGTTAACCCTTTTGGCTTTTGTATCCTAACATATCATTGTTTCTATTCAAAATGTGGCGTGCTCGGAATGTGGTGCTTGGTTTAGTTCTTGGAGCTACAGTCTGCTTTCCTCTTGGTAACTATGAATACTAGAGATAAAAGTTACTCTATATTGAAAACTGTAGGCCCTGTTTTCATGTTCTGTCCCCAAGTTTAGAATTTTATTCTTTCCGAATGTATGGTTACCATCTCACTTGCAGTAAATTCTATATGTATATCTAACCACAAAATTCTAAACGTAGATATATGTCATTTGTATTCGTAAACATGCAAAGAAGGAAACAAAAGTTGCATTGACTCGAAAAGGATTCAAGGTTCATGATTTCAAATTGATTTCAGATTGAATAACCTATGTCATACCCTTTAATGGTTATGATTTCGGAGGCTGGCCATGATTACGGAGGCTGGCCATGATTACGGAGGCTGGCTATGATTTGTCAACTATTGACTTTGTTAATAAATCGTACATTTTATATCCCAATGTCATTATCTTATTCGTTTTACATTTAATTTCATTTTACAACCAGCATATTATTATCAAATTGTTTGAATCTAACCACCAAGTCAGTTAATTTAGTTATTGTAGGAAATATATTTAGCTAACCATCAAATTAGGTTATATATATTTTGAAAATATGAATCAATTGTCCACGAGTTAGGTCTCGGATCAGAACTGTGACCAGGAGTTAGGTTTCCACTTTTGTAACCACAAGTTAGGTTTCACTCTTGTAACCATAAGTTAGGTGGTTTCAAATATTTAAATCCAACGAACTAGAAGTGAAGAATTGTTTGGCTCTTTAGTTTAAGAAGGGGTATAATGGTCCAAATATTTAAGAGGTTTTAAAAAAGAGTGTTGGAGTGAAAGGAGTTTGTGATGTGTGTTAAAGTGTAATAAAAGTATTAAAAGAGTGTTAGAATGAAATTCTCTCTTATTATCTGGTCTAGCTTTTTGGAAGAGTACATACCTGTTCTTTTGATATTGGCTTATTTAGAAGAGAAAGATCAGATAACCAAAAGTCTTCGCAGTGGAAACATTGTTCTTTGATAAGTTAAAACACTATTTTTCCTCTGTCGTCTTTTCATATGTGTTAACATCATACTTTCTTTTCATGTTTCTACAAGATGTGCAAAACAAAAATTCTAAAATCCAATGTGTTTCTTTGCCGACATAGGTCGTTGAAATCAAACCGTGTGATCAAAAGGAAAGCTTTACATGCATTGATGCCGAAGAGCATCCATGGAAGAACCTTGAGCTTATACTTTCGTTGTAGAGCAGTGTAAAACTACATATATTATTAAATTTAATGATTTATGGTTACCCTTTTATCTAAACAAACCGTTTCTTTGTGTTCAGAACACATCACTTAAATTCAGTTATTTGTGTTCATAACGCATCGCTTAAATTCAGTTATTTGTGTTCATAACGCATCGCTTAGACTCCCCCCAATCATAATACACATAGATATGAAATTCAACGATCCAAAATTCAATGATTTCTGGTTACTCTTCAATCCAAAGATAACAAACTACTATCGTATTAAATTCAATGATTTGTGTTTACCCTTTTACCTAAACAAACGGTTTTTTGTGTTTATAACGCGCCACATAAATTCAATGATTTGTGATTACCCTTTTACCTTATCAAATTCATTGATTTCTTTGTGTTCTATTAAAAATAACTTTTTGGTATTCTGAAATTCAATGATTTATAGTCACGATAAGTAAACAAAATCACTAAAATTTAACAACCAATAAAAAACCTAAAATTGTCTTAAGATTAAGAGAAACAAATTTTTACAACAAATTTTGCAAACTTAACATAGGAGCCTCTACAAGATTTCTTTACAACAAGTTTTGCAAAATTTTGCTTGTTCTTTGCTTTCTCCTCTCCGAAAATTAATCTCATCATCTTATTTGTTTTGCTTTCTCCTCTCAAAGCTTCTTCTTTGCTTTCTCCTCTCAAAGCTTCTTCTTTGCTTTCTCATGTTGAATATTATGTGTTTTGCTTCAAGAGATCTAACTTTAAGGGTTTTTTCAAGTATACAATATGAACATATGGATTAGTCGCATAAACATATAGATATAAGGAAAAAAAGGAAAATTTATAAATGACAATCCCTCATCTTAACAATTTTAGTAAACGAACATATGAACCATACATGTCGAAATCAAAGAAAGAGGATGAGAGGCCACCTGCTACACAAATAAGAGGTAATCTTAAATTCGTCAATTTGTATGTGTGGGAAGAGAGTGATTTCAGTGAGACTTAAGAAGTTTAAGAGTATCAATAATAATGGTGGTGAAAAAGGAGAGATGAATAAGGGAATGAATGTAAACAACAATCTTGATAACAGAAGATTGTTTCTCAATGGGGACATATCAATACTTAGTTGCTGGATCAGATCTAATGGTGGCTCCGTCTCCCTCTTCGTAAGAAATTGAAGAAAGAGAAGACAGTGTCAGAGAAAGAGAAGATAAAGAGAGAGAAAGAGAAAGAAAGAGAGAGAAGAGAGATAAAAAATATATAAATCTAACTAGATCAATCTCCAACATTTGATCTCTAACTAGGAAGCAGATTGGATGGTTGATATTTATTATGTTTTCTTACTCTACAACATCTACAAAAGAAAAGGAAACAAATAATAAAGGGCAAAATCGTAAAGATTTTGCAAACTCTTTATCAATTATGTCACTTTTTAAGCCATAATTGTCGAATGTCTAAAGAGGATCAAAATGAACAAATACTTCTCAAAAGTTATTAATCTAGATAAAAACTTTACTAAACGGTTAGTTTTACTATTTATTTTTTACTGTTATTCAGTTTCTCAAATTTTATGTACAACATTAAATATTCTTTTGAAAATTATATTCAACTTGAATTGACCCAGATTTTGAATCATTCAAAATTAACTCAAAAAATTCGAATTTATTATGTAAAGGGAGAAAAATATGAACTTAAATCTAACCCGAAAATTTGTCTGAAAACATAGAACTAAATCTAAATATTCAATATTTTAATATTATTTCTAATAATTAACATATTTCAAATTTTTATTATTAAATTTTAGGTACTTTACTTAGTATATTTTAATATTTGATTTTTATTTTTGTGTTTATTTTTGTATATCATGTGATATTATTCACTGGAATTTATTAGTATTTTGATTTGTTTTTTTTTATAAATTTAGGTTAAAAATGCTCAAACATAATTTGTAAGGATCGAAAAGTATTTTTATGTACATTTGAACCCAAAACAAATTCAGATGAATCTGAAACGAACTCGACTCAAAAAAGATATTCTAATAGATCCTTTAAGCAGCTCTAACCTTGAACCGAGACATCTCCTTATTTGCCCCCAATTGAGTATGTG
>OVAU01002637.1:0-12186 GCA_900406315.1 Biscutella laevigata subsp. laevigata
AGATATTAGTCTTCTCTTTAATTCAATAAGGAGAAGGCAAATATCGCTTTATCATGCACCACGGCTCATATATGCCCTTCTCTCTCGTCTCAAACACTCTGGTGGTCGCTGCTTCGTCTTCTTTCGACTTCGTCGTCGGAGTTGAGGTCTTTCGCCGGAGGGTTGAAGCCCGGGTCCTGCATGTGTCAGATCTGGCCAGTAGGTCCTCCGTTCTCGGCTTCCTCCGAGTTCTCTGTCGGGGATATTGGTAAACATCTTTCTGCTCCCCCCCCCCTCCCTTGCTTCTAGATCCGACGGGAACCCCTCATCCCTTTCCGTATTCGGAGATGTTCCCTCGGCTGGTTACGCGTTAGGCACGTCCGGCGGTGATGGTGGCCTGTTTGGCTGGCCGTGGAATCTCTCTCTCTTCCGGTGGTGGTTCCATGCTTACGGCAAGTTGTTTTCCTCCGCCTTCGCCTCGCCCGGAGGGGTCCTATTAGCAAGGCGGAGAAGGAGCGATCTTCTTCAACGGAAGCTTGTTTTTCTGCCAATTTTGGTTCGATTGAGTTCGGAGGCTTCAGATCCATGGTGAAAGACGGCCTGATTCACCGATGACTAACCGTGGTGAAGCTTTCAAGCTCGGCTGTTCGTCGGCAGCGGATTCAGCGGTACGACAGCGTCTAGGGATTTTGGACTAGGGTTTCTTCGCTTTGGGCCTTAGTTAGAGTTGGAGTTTTGTTTGGGCCTTTAGGGCTTCGTAGTTGGGCTTTTTGGGCATTTAAGGTTTCTGTTTTTGGGCTTTGTTTTTTTATGAGTTGGCCCTCAGATTTAGTTTAATTTATGTATTTTTTTGTCTTTTTTTCTTTTTTGTTCCCTCTGTAATTCTGTCAAAAAATATAAAACTGGTATAAAAATTCATCATTTTTGATAAATCTATTGGACATAAATAATGACCTATGTTGTTGGTTTTATTTGAAGTTATTGTGATGTTCAAGACTATGAAACCAACAATGAGATGATAACATGTTATTCCCTTCTCACCACAACCTTTGTCTATAAAATTCAAGTCTATAATTATTAGATTAGCATGATTAAAATAAATTATATGATTAAATTCATTAAGTTAAAACAAAAGATATTGATTATTAAAGTTTTATAATTGAATAAATAAACTTAGAACTAAAAATATTCTTAAAAATATGTAAATGTATTCAAAACTGATAAAATAATAAATTTTGTTACGTGGAGACAAGTAGAGAAATAATAAACTAATAAATTTTATTTATATTCTATATTTTAATTTTGGACAGAAAAAAGAACAAAAAAAAGAAATTACAGTAATTAGTTTTACCTTAAACTCCATTAATTTAATTGACATTAGTTGACTCGTATAAGAGTGAAAGGTGGCAAAGAAAGCCAAGTAGCCGGAGAAAACAAAGAACATAATTTATCGGGAAAAATGTCAAAAAAAAACATTAATTTGTAATTTTGTTCGCTTTTAAGCGTGAATTTTCGGATTGACCATTTTAACATTAAAGTTTCGTTGACTTTCCAATTAAATCTTAAAGTTTTGTTGACTAAGCCAAATTAGACACGATGTTAACTTTATTTACAAAATATTTAAACAGAGTTAAATCTCGTCGTTACATGAAACGACGTCGTTTTGAAAAAATCACAAAAACACAAAGTTTCAAATTTGACCATTTTAATCATGAACTTTCGTTGACTTTCTAAATAAATCCTAAATTTTCGTTGACAGAGCCAAATTGGGCATGACTTTATATTCAAGTTTTAGTTTTTATTATAATATGTTCATTCGAGAATAAATTTTATATCGATTCGGTTTTTGTTATAAGATATTCATATGGTCAATCTGAAAGTTCATGTTTAAAAGTGAGTAAACTAGGAAGTTTTTTTGTTTTTATAACATTTTTCCCATAATTTATCTCTTCTCTATTTCCAACTCATTCAATTTTGAATTTTCTTCATAATTTTTCTTCTTTCTTTGTTCAAATTCAGCCGTTTCTTTCTGGCTTCCGATGTTAGAATTGCAGCCGTCAGATCGTCATCCCGGTGTTCCGGCTTCTAGCGGCGGCGATGAACTAATCAGAACCTATAAAGTGTGGAAAGGGAATAACGTGAGCTTTTCTTTCTTCTATTATGATTTTTTTTCTTCTGGGGCAGATTTAAGGTCTTTGAGTAAGATCTAAAACCAAAATCATCAGAGTTTTTGTGGAATTGTGGTTGTTTTAACCAGAGTGTTATTGCGTAATCGTTATCTTTTCTTTTGTTTTTTTTTCTGGGTTCCTTCATTCTTCAGGATGGTTTAGAACTCTAAGAAGTTACTTCCGTGACCAAATTTCGATCTAAGAAGTTTTTTTTTTTTTTTTGTAGATTTTTCCTTTCTAGGGGATTTTGCTCATTCTCTTTCTTAATTTGGAATTTGACTTCGAAGGCTTTCAAATCCTACTTGCGCTGAAACTAGTTTCCTTGTTGTTTTCATCCAATGATTCATCAAGATTTGTATTTTCTTTGAGAGAATTAGAACGATGGGTTGCCCAAAGAACACGCTTACAAGAAGCTCTTAGAGATCTCTATGTGGCATATGATTCAGCTTTACCTGCTTTGGTTTGATCTCCTAATCAGTTCTCCATGTTCTTTGTTCTACAGTTGTTCTGGATAATGTGTCTTATGTTGATGAGATTTGGTCTATTACAAAGTTCGAGCTTTTTGATGTCAAAGAAGCTAGTCTCTTGCAAAGTTTGAACTTTTTTCTATGTTTATTAAAAGATTTTTCTGAATGTGTGAACTCAGAGTTACAAGAGTTATTATTCACTCTTAAGTTATTAATTCAACTGTTTTAGTAAACTACTTAACTACATTTGTCTGTATTTTCTGATCTTTGATTGTTTTTTTCCCTCCAGGTGTTCTTGTTTGGAGGAAGGCTTGTGTTTGGACCCGATGCTCGATCTATTCTGATCACCATCTTCTTGATTACAGCTCCTATCACTATTTTTTGTGTTTTTGTTGCCAGAAAATTTATCGATGATTTCCCTCACCATAGAGGAGTTTCAGTATTAGCCATCGCCATTGGTCTGAATTTATTAGTGAGTTCCTCTTGTCTCATGAATGTTTGTTTCCGGATTCCCATTCTGCTTCTGCTTGCTCACATCTCTGCTGCATCTTCTTACTCTGGTCATCTTGAGAAAATAATTTCCAATCTTTGTGTGTCCACAGGATCTAATATTTCTTTTTCTAACATCAGGGAGAGACCCAGGAATAATACCACGTAATCTACATCCTCCCGAACCAGAGGGTAATGAAAGCAATGGAGAACCACGTCTTTCTCATACTCCCCAGACACAGTTGCCTCAGACAAAGGATATGATTGTGAATGGGATCACTGTGAAGATCAAATACTGTGATACATGCATGCTCTACAGACCACCCCGTGCTTCTCATTGTTCAATATGCAACAACTGCGTTGATAAGTTTGATCATCACTGTCCTTGGATTGGTCAGTGTATTGGATTGGTAAGGGTTATTCTATTGCCTCAACAAGTTCTTACTTTTCACTATTTTGTCAACTCTGATACAACGTGCGTATTCTAAATTTGGAAATTTTAGAATTAGAACTATCTTCGCATACATCAACCAGTAGGTTTAATGAGATGCTCTTTAAATAACTTTATGATCCGCCTGCTAAAGAGGAGTATTGCATATACCTAAATAACTAACGATAGATTGGTTTTGTAAATGCAGAGAAACTATAGGTTCTACTTCATGTTTGTGTTGTGCTCGGCTCTTCTCTGCATTTATGTCCACGTGTTTTGCTGGATCTACGTCAAAAGCATAATGGATAGTGAAAATATAAACTTATGGAAATCGTTAATCAAGACTCCTGCTTCCATTGCTCTAATAATCTACACATTTATCTCGGTCTGGTTTGTTGGTGGGCTTACTGGTTTCCACTTGTATCTAATAAGTACCAATCAGGTGAGTTTACATGTTGATTTAAGCTGAGTTTTAGCATCTGCTTTTCAAGTTGTTTGACATGTTGTGGTTTGGGCAGTCAACTTACGAAAACTTTAGGTATCGGTATGAAAGACACGAGAACCCCTTCAATAAAGGAATAATGGGGAATTTCATGCAAGTATTCTGCACAGAGGTTGCCTTATCTCAGAACAGTTTCAGAGCAAAGATTTCAAAGGAGTCACCACTGCCAACAAGGACAGTAAATGGAGGAATGTCAAGCTCGAGCTTACTAAAGCTTTCACACGACATAGAGATGGGGAGGAAACCGGTGTGGCACGAGACAGTTGAAGAAGAGCTCGATGAAATGGACAAGGACATAGAAGCATCAGTCACATCACGGGATTTGAGCAGAATGCTTCCACCAGAAGAAACTGAAGGACGTGGCATTATGCATTCGAGAGAGTCGAGCAGAGGACGTGTGAATATGCATTCAAGAGAGTCGAGCAGGGGAAGAAGAGGAGGGAGCTGGGAAATTTCAAACCAAGTTAACGAAGATTTAAGAAGCAAAGATGAATCTGTGTCCATAAGAGTCGGTGACGATAGCTCAGTTTCTTCAGACAATGGTGCTTCCAGAGAATTAACCTTTGAGATATCTTATGCAGCAACAGGTAGAGCCAGAACAAGAACTGATATAGGAAGGTTATATATAGTCTCTGGTTATAGTGGATACACTATATGAAATTATGAATGATTCAAGTTTGTCTGTGTAAATTAATGTGCTCAATGGAGGAAAAAGGCTTTTTATAATTGCTTGTAAAAAGAAAATACTTAGATATTTCATTATTTTAATAGTAACTTAAAAAAGAGTCACGAAGTTACAAACCTTGCAAATTACCAAAATAAGTCTGCATTTAAAACGATACTACGTAGAGATCCCTTGAAGTTCGCATCTGAAAAACAAAAAACAACAATGAGAACTTAGTTTAACAGAAGCAGAATGTATTCACAGAGTAATATAGCAAATTCGACATTAACGTACCTGAGATTACTTGAGGGAGAAGGCATCAGATATGAGTTTCTCATCTTCTTCATAGACCTGAAGGTTTTTGGACTTCATCAGAAACTCTAATGCCCCTTCATCGAACTCAACTAAGTAAGCCATCTTCACGAGCTCTGATAACCGTCCGATAAGATCCTCTCTCTCCCACATAACTCCCTTGGCAATCACCTCAGCGAAACACGTAGCGTACTCCAGAACCTTTCTTTTTCCGCAAGCTTTCTCTATCTTCTCAGCATAAACAACCCCTTTCTCTCTCTCCCACCTTATCATCCGCTTAGCATTTGCAATCAGCTTCTCTCCATTGGATGGTAGCTCGAGTGTATACTCAGTCGAGATTGTCTCCGAAGTTTCCAGAACTTTGAGACCAGCAAGGCTCTGTATGGTTTGAGAACGTTCCTCTTCTTCAATCTTGAGAGATGGATCAGAGAGAAACCCGAGAATAAGCTTCACTAGACCTGCTCCGATTAGATTATCCACAGAAGCAACCTCTTTCTTGACTCCTTCGTTTAACTCAGGTTCTGCGATCTCGACACATTTCGAGATCTCGTTGACACCAATTTTTCTGTAAAGTTCCATAAGCTTCGTTCGAGACAATGTCGGTATACTTGGAGTTGGGTACCAAACGAAAATAGGTGAATCTTTGAACAGATCTTTCAGAAGCAGATCATCAGCTATGAACACGTCGGTTTTGTTTACTAACTTGATTTCTCCACCGTCGTTTGAATCTGGTGCGATTACCGGCAAACGCGAAAAAGAAGCAGAGAGGAACTCTTTAGAGGTGCTACCGTATCGCACAAGGAACCTCCAGAAAGCACAGCACTCGTCGTTTGACAATGTGTTCTTCGTTCTCTCCCAATCTTTCCACAAAGCACAGTAATCATCAAAGGACGGGTTAGTTCTCACTCTAAACGCAGATGAGAAGAAGCTAAGAAGGTTATGATCATCCTCATCACTCTCGTAATGGTTTTCCAGAACATTTAGCTTTGATCCAAAGAGCTTGTCTTTGTCATGGAGAACGCAGGTAGAAGCATCTACCCATTTCCCATCGCTCGGGATCCAAATCCTGCCTGAAGACGCATCTTTCAAAGGTTTCCACTCTGATTTACTCAGAAATCTGAATATCCGGAGAATAGCATCAGAATCAGAATGTACACAGATGTGATTAGCAAGCAACTCGCAAGCTTTGGCTGAATCGTGACCAACTCCAATCGCAATAAGCTCATTCTTGTAAAACTTAAGCTCCGGGCCATAATACGCTTCATCAATGAACGGACCATCACACGGCTCTAGTTCCCAGCTGTTATCAAAAAAGAGACACTCTTTGGGACTTCGGTAACCAGCATGTGTCTTCAACCATTTTACAGAAATCTTATCCATAAACTCTTGAGGGAGCTGCATATATCTATCCTCAAGCAAGTACGTGACGCACTTGAAAAGAGAGAGTGCACTAGAAGGTGCGATGTGAGATGGATCAGGAAGACTTAGGGAACTAACCACATGGCTCATGCCTTGTCTCAGCTCAACTGTAACTCCCAAGCTCTTGAGCTCATTCTTGTAATCATTTATCCCCTCGCCATACCAGTTTGAGCTGTCGTCGATAAAGGGGAGATTCGCTATGAGGCGGAGAGGCTCCCAGTCTGAATCAAAGAGAATACAGTCCTTTGGTGCACGGAAATCGACCAGTTTTGTATGCAGCCATTGGAACTCTTTGAAGCTTCTCATAAGTTTTTCAGGATACCTATAACTGCTTGCCAACAGCTTCTTGTAGCAGGATAGAAGAGCCAATGCGGTATGTTTTGTTAGACCAGAGGAGGTAGATTTGCGCTTAAACGCACTGACAAACTCTGTCACAGCATCTTCAAGCTGAAGCATGACACCAATCTGCTTCAGCTCCTCTTTGTAGGAAAAGATTCTTCTCCCGTAGAAATTCTCATCTATCAACGGGAAGCAATCAAAAACAGAGAGAAGGTAACTCCATTCTGGATCAGGTATAAAACACTCAGCAGGAGATTTAAAGTCGCCTTTGGTAGTCTTGAAGCATTGAAAATTATTTTTCAGGGCATTGATAAGTTTCTGAGGACTCAGATGGCGCATGCAATCAAGCACTACGAAAATTGCATCAGGTGAAAGATAACTGAGCTTTCTGGGATTCAAATGAGAGATGACGAGGCTGTGGCTGTGAATATCAAGAAACTGAACCTCAACGCCTAGCAATCCAAGCTCCTCCTTATACCCATTGAGGCTAGCTTCACCGTAGAAGCCTCCGTCAATGAACGGGATATCACTAATCATCGACGCAGCTTTCCAAGATTGGCTGTACAGAACAGCTCCGTCTGGAGATCTGTAACCGGAACTTGTTTTCAGCCAAGAGCCATTCCTGATGGATCTGATGAAATCATCTGGTGGGAGGAGCTTCTCCCTCAGGTACCTAATGAACTTCAGGATGGAGAACACGTTAGCTCTTGACAGTGAAGACGTTGCAGCTAAAGTCATGAGGTGGTCGCCGGCAAATGTACACGCTTGACTAAACTCAAACATGACACCAGCAGCTTTCAACTCTTCCTTGTAGAGCTGGATTTCAGTCCCGTAGAAGGTACGATCAACCAGTGGGATGTCCACAAGAATTGACCCGTTCTGCAGAATACTTCCCCATGAGGAAGTATGGTAAAACGACTGAGAAGGCGGACGATAATCAGAGGAACCATTCATCGTAGTTCTCAACCAGCTTCCTCTCCTAACAGAATCCAGAAACTTGGGAGGAAGAGAACGTCTGTTGTTCTTCATCCATTCGAGAAGCAAAAAAGCATTCTCCTTTTTAAGAGCCCCTGACAAGGCGGGAATAGCAGCATCTGGAGGCTCTATTTCAGGTATATCTCCAGCCTTGGCGTGACGTTTCAAAAACCCAAGAAGCTCTCTTTGAGTAGACCGCACACCTGCAAACCTTCCAGACGACAAATACTCTTCGGACAGTTCCATGTAGCCTTTCTGTCTCCAAGGATTGGATCCAATCAAGCTCACCCATTTACCTTCACTAGCAGGAACAAGAACCCCGTCCCTACTCGTGTTGACGTTACCGTAGTTGTCCAGGAGCGGCATGCCTTCACAGCATTTACCAGCTTCCTCTTCCGATAGAAGATCTTTAGAGACTGAGTGAAACAGAAAGTGTGAATAGACAACCACAAGCCTCTTATCTCCGTTAAGTTTCTCCCGGAGACGTTTAGCATACTCAAAGACACTGAGATTTGCGATGGTAACCTTCTCCTTCAGCCAATTGAGGACTGTTTCCTTCCTGGTGCAAGACTTTAAAGCTGCCCTGGTTGTCTGTGGCAGGAACACGAATGAACACATGCATCTAAACTCGTCGTTCCAATCAAGAAGCCATGACTGGTTTTGATCTGTGGACAAGCATAATGTCCGGGGATTGAAATCTGCCAAACTGCTTAGCGAAATCACTCCCTTTCTTTCAACGTACTTTACGAGTGGGACTCTGACCATTTTCGTACTCTGAAACCTAGACTGCCAATTCTCAGCGATGAAGAGTAGAATTTCCACATACGTAGTGTCTGAAACACTTGTAACGAGATCACAGCCTTGGATGCATTTCGCGTACCATTCGTTACTGACTGTCTGCAAACCCAAGAAGTCCAAGACGTTGTCGTTCTCAGGCCTATCGAAAGAAGGATCAAGAATGTACATACCATGTGATGAAATGTTCTGCAAACTCGCATCTTTCCGTCTCGCTTTCTCTAATATGTCCCAGAAAGCGGGAAGAAGACGACCAACTTCACAAGGCCTGTGGAAGAACTTCTGTTCCAAATGAGAGACGCTTGGCACAATTTCTTCCGCACAGATCCTTGTTCTAATAGATTCTCGAACGTCATTCAGCTTGGGGTATGAAGACTGCTTCACGGGCAAGAACCTAAAAGCAGGGAGCAAGCTAGACACCGGAGCATCAGTCTTCTTGACCAGGGAGGTGAATGCGTTCACAAAAGCTAGCGGAACAGAGTTGAGAATCCCTTGGTTCCATATGTCATCCAGTAGAATGGTTTCTCTAGACGAAGCAAGGATGAAATCTGCTTGAATTATGAAGGGCAAATTTGTTACCATCTCTGTGGGAAGAAACGCATAGATACCAGGTGAGCTGCTTCCACGGCCAAGACGCTCTCCATATGGAAACGCCAAGGTAATCACCCAATCCTCGACTTCACTTCTCCTCTCAACACGGTTCTCCGGTCTCACCGGGAACTTTTGCCTCCACATGTAGTACATGCATTCATCTTCAATATTCTTTCCCGTTTCACAAGAAGAGAGATGGATTGTAAAAGACTCCGCATCAATGCTCTTCCTAGTCACAAAATCTTTCTCGCTCACAATCCCGATTGAGTTCACTGTGCTGAGCTTAGGATCTTGGCAGTGTTCTCTGATAGAGAGACGCTTTATCTTCGACAAAAACAAGAGAACTTCTGGGTGAACATTCGAGAGCTGTTCCTTGACCGGCTTTACCTTGTCACTTTTCAAAGGCAAGATTATAGTTGTTGTCGGCAGATCAGAGCCCAAACCGTACATCCTTTGAACGTCGACAAGGGAAGGACTTTGCTCAACCCACTCGGGAACAATGTAGCCAAGGCTGCAGTGGCTGCAAGGTGCCTCGTCAAAACGTATCTGATATCCATTGCTGAAAATATAAGGTCGTGAGGTGATCAAGAAAACACTCTTGAACCCGATTCCTGTCAAAGATTGACACACAAGACACAAACGTAAGAACAAGATCCTGTGATATTCGAGTTTTGTCTTGAAGTCATATGGTACAAGGTAACAAGGCAAGGACATACCTTTCTCTCCAATATAGCCACGCTTGCGATTGCCTTTTTTGGTGGACCTTCCAACACTGCATATAGATTCAATGTTCTTTTCAGAGAAACCCTGCTCATTGTTGAAGATAAGGAGTGTGGCTGGAGCTCCAGTGGCCGTAATGTCCTCACTTGTAATTACAAATTCCAGAGAAGGATCCACACCTTCCGGATACTCATTATCTTCAGCATTCTGAAAAACAAAACAACATAAAAATTGAATGTCTAGCATTTGGCAAAGGAGAAATAAACCCATTTCTTGATAAACAAAACAATGGTTCTGTAAAATACAAAATAGCAAACACTATTTCTGATTCTACAAGACGCAAGTAGCACTGATCTGAGAGAAATGTGACTATTTGACTACAAGAAACCAGGCAGAATTGAAACGGTTTGGTTCCGGTTCAACAATTTTCAGAATAAATAGTAAGGTAATAAACTCACTCCTTTATACCAACGACATAAGGAGTATGAACCCAAAATACTACACAAACAACGAGAGCTTTTGTTAGAGGCGAGAGAGAGAGTAAACTTACTTGAATAAGTTCCATAAGAAAATGCACATCTTTAGCATAAAGCTCGGCGGAAAGATTCTTGACCGCCTGATGAAGATCCTCCGTCAACGGATTCTCAGCTCCTCCGATTGAAAACTTCGTGCTTCGAATATGATCAATGTGTCGCTTTGCAGCTTCCGTCATACTTTCTCTTCTTCTTGGTTCGGTTTTTCTCTGCGTGTGTGGGAACAAGAGACAGAGAGTGAGGGTCTTAAAAAGAGAGAAGGAAACTTCATGGGGAAGATAAACTTGGGAATTAAGGAGTTTTAAGTAAAAGATGATCGACCTTCTTGTACGGAAAAGACCAAAAGACTGAATTTTTATTGGCTAACCAAAAGCTATCTTTTAATGTGTAAAATTATTATTATTTTTTTTTTTTGTTAACATGTGTAAAATTATTATTAGTATCAAGAAAAAGTTATGCAACTTCCAACATATATTTCTTTTCTTAAAGTTGTACACACTTTGATTGATTGATTTAGAACGATCAAGTAAGGTATCAGACATTAATGGGGGATTTATTCTGGATAAACAATCAACCATATCAGTTTATTTTGAATTATTTTGTTTAGTCGAACATAAAAGTCTAATATGTTTGCAAATAATATCTAAAAAATCGGCCCCAAATTCTAAAAGATTTCAAATTCCAAACAAATGTTTGATATAGCTGTATTCAAAGGACACATTAGACATGGAACGTTAAAATGACTGTTTATAGTAGATTGTGCCATTGTCGTTTATTTTACTATATTACAAGTTTAAAAAAAAAAAAAAAAATGTAAAACTAGTTAAGTAGATACTACTAACCTTTCTATTTCGATGTAGAGAACGGTTCGATATATATATGAGTACTTTGCTAGTTAGATCGGAGAATGTCGAAAACCCTTTAAGCCTCGGAACACGACAGGTTAGGATTTCGTTGGATTATACTGATCTGAGATTTGTGGTTGCCCGAGGGTTCAAGTTGTGTTTAAGAACAGTGAAAACCCTAACAAGATGTTGTACCTCCTCAACGAAACAAAAAGGAAGAAGCTTAAAATGGTTGGGACCGAACGAGAGATTATAAGAGGACCGAGGACTCTAGTTTTGTTATTTATCCTTTAAAAAAAAAATTAGGAACCCTAACTCAACTTCAATATTCTACTATTATAATTCTTGAAATTAAATATTTTTCTATTATATTCAGTTATTCTATATTTATGAAAAGAGAAAATGTTTAAATCAAAACCCTTATATACGTTTATGATATAGATAAATATCATGATGCTATTATTAATATTTAGATGTTATAAATACACTATAGATTATATGTAAGAAAAATTATAAATATTGTTATTTAGGAGATTTATAAATCCATCAAATAAAGAGTGAAAAAAATTAAGATATATTGAAAATTCAAATTAATATTAAAATTTATTATTTTTCATAAATAAATATTGAAATTAAAACGTGTACCTTAAGAATTTTCTATTTTACGTGATTATCTGAAATTTGAATTTGAAAGGAATAATATTGTAACAAACCATTTATCTAGGAATATTTTTTTTTATAATTTTTTGAAAAGAATTATAATCATGTATATATAGATTTTTTATTCAAGGTTGAGGGAATAATACAGTTATCTCTATAGTATTATTTAAGAATCACTTTTAAAAAACTAACCTTTAAATCAGTAAAATATTACATGATATGCCATTGTAAAAAAATAATTTAAAGAACNCAAAATTGAAATCTATGTAATTTTCATTAAGGATAAAACTGGAAATAT
>OVAU01002638.1:0-12183 GCA_900406315.1 Biscutella laevigata subsp. laevigata
GAATGAAGATTATGATTAACCGTTTTCACCCTTTTAATATGCATTTCTTTTTATAATATGTTTTTTTGCATTTTATTTATAATTCTATGTAATATATTATGAAATTAATTAAAAGTTTTAAGAAATTTAAATAAATTACATTTTATTTATATTTCCATAATTTAAAAAATATTATTATTTTAATCCGAAGAACCTCATATTAATTCTACCATTGGACCTNTCATATTAATTCTACCATTGGACCTCGTTTTTTTCTTTCAAATTTCAGAGTCTCTTCATGAGTTTCTTAACAATATTTTTCATTAATTAATCCTGAAGAACCTTATTAAGAGCCAATGGATTTGCTCTAAGACACTTGACAACTTCACTCTCCGACCCAAACACTTCTCAGATTAAGATTCAGTGCATGTGGTCCCTTCACAGTTAGCTACAACACGCGTCCACTATCATGTCGCTATGACAATTAAATCAATTATGTAAAACCAAGGGTTTCTTATCTTATTTTCTTTATGTGTATAAAATTTTTTTTTATTATTTTTCAAATGTATCTTAAAATTCCAAACACACACGAATTTTGTATTTTTTTATACTAATATTAGCATCTATAACATTTGAACAAATAAACACAAACACAATTACATCTAGGTTGGATAAATGTTGCACATCTCCAATAAATTCGTTTGAAATTCACATTCGGTCAACCAGACCTATTTAAGAATTGTCGACTTATTAAGGAAAATAAAACAAAACAAAACAGATAAAAGAAAATATGGAAGAAATGAAAATATTCAATTCCAGGAACCACAAAATCAAGCTTATAAAATAATGTCTTTAAATCATTCAAAAACAACAATTTTCTTAGGTTCAATATCTCATGGTCAAGTGCAGTGGCGGATCTAGAAAATATTTTAAGTGGTGGCAAAAAATAATTAATATTATTAAATTTAAATAATTTTATTTATTTAGTTAAATATAAATCAATATTATGTATTATAAAAGTGTAAATGAAAATATTTTTTTTTACCAAATGTTAATCATGCAAAATTTATTAGATATACTAACAAACTTTTTTAAAATTAGTTAAAGAGATTAAAAATATAAAGAGAACGTAAAAAATTATGAAGAAAAAATATTAAAATTCTAATTATTTTTTTGCCTAAATCAACTGAAAAATGGATATAACACTATAAAAAACAAAGTATATATATACAAAAAATATATTAGATTGGATAACATAAATTTGTATTTTGGGTTCAAAAGTAAATAATTTATCTTGATTAAAGAGGTTGAAAGAGAACATAAAATTAAATGGTGGCAAAACAAATAAATTCAATGAGGGCATAATTATTGTTCCTAATGAATTAGCATTAACTTTCCAAAAAACTATGGTGCACTTGCCACCACTCACCTTAACCTACATCCGCCCCTGGTCAAGTGGTCAGAGGATGGATAAAGAATGTTAATACATTTCGAATCCGATCCACCCGCTATGTAAAATTACAACACATTATTTTAAATATTTTAGAGTTATTCATTTGATTATTCATGATATATCGAATTAATTTAGGTCAAAAAAATATAGAATCCCTAAATTATCAAAAAAATAATTCTTAAAACATAAATATCGGATGAAGAATCTTGAGGAGTGCCTATAGCCCAACCGGTTTGATTTTGGCCGTCACTCTTCACCAGGTTGCGAGTTCGACTCGTAGTAGCTGCAGTTTGCAGCAAATGACTAGTGGGACCGGTCTGTAGCCTACAAAAAGACGAGTGAGACCCACCTTGTGGCCCACACTAAAAAAATAGGATGAAGAATCTTTAGACTATTTGAGATTAACCATCTTTTTCTAACAACTTTCTAAAAACCTTCTCAATATCATCATCTTTGGATTTTTCAGTCATCATATAAAATGCTATTACATCTTTTTGAACTTGAATTATATATAGTTGTTGATAAGATTCGAACAAATACGAGTCTTCATTGTAGGGGCCCTCGTTAGATTGTGGATTAAAAGCATGTCTTCCCGACATTGTGGATTACACAATGTAATAGACTACTCGATTGAAACCATATCTTCTGGTCAATTCCACCATCCTTTTTATTCCTTTTTTATTTCTCAATTCTTCACTTTCTTTGAGTTACTTGAGTGCCTAAGTCTTTCATATCTTTTACTTTGTCCATTCTTTGTAAGAAAAAAAAAATAGAGTCGAAAAATGTTTTCATATGTAAAAACTTTTGGACATGTTGAATACTTGAATTATGATTGAATTGGACTCGTCGTTTCTAGGATTTTGAGAATATTTCATTTGGTTAGTTACAAAATTTATCCATTTTTTATATCTAATGTTATAAGATTGCATGAATCTCATTATTTTGACTTCGTGGTATAAATTAATGACAACAAAATTTGTATAAAACTGAAAGAAAAAATTGGAAAGAAAGAGAGGTAAAGTGGAACCCACTAGTTGAACAAGAGAGTACGTTTTTATTGGAGTAGCTCATAAAATTCGACACGTGTCTTGTATACATTGTTGATAATGGCAATCATGGTGGAGGCATGACCATATGGGAAACAAATCTTTGCAAAATAATCGATAGAAATTTGTTATGTCGCTTGCTCATTATTTCATGTTTTTGCTTTATATATTTCTCTCTTATATATACATACTCAATCGTGATCCATACCATACCATGCGTGAAATAAAATATTTTCATTTTATATTTGTAATATCTATCGTTTTGTAAATATTAAATAAAATAATATTTTACTTTTTAATGAAAATAATATTTAAATATATTAATTTATTTGTTTGGTTTAACTACCAAATTAAATAAACAAAATAAATATGTAATTTAGATGCCGATTAAATCAAACTTCCGACTTGTTATTCAACATTCTGAGCATATTAACTTATTTATAGAGTTGCTTCATATCCTCTCATTATCTTCTTGGTCGATGTGGGGCTTTTTAAAAAAAAATTGACATTCTTTATAGGTAGAATATTCATATCCGTTTTGAAAATTCGAATCACATAAAAATCGAAAAAAATATTTATTTTTTTATTATATGGATTATATACAAATTCAATTTTTATATAAAATAATATCGAATAAAAATAAGTAGGACAATATATTAATAAAAATATGATATAATTACATTTGAGATTCTCTTTCTTTAAGTAAAATGACTAACAAGTGATGTTAGTCCAGTGGTAAAACACATGGCATCACTATTACCAGGTAGGGGCTTCGAGTCCTCGTGAAAGCATTCAATCCTCTCATTTATGAGAGTTTGAGTTAGTGAGTTGATCCATTTGTGGCCCACAAAAGTTGACAAAAAAAAGTAAAATGACTATATAATATCATATATTTTAAATATATAAACATACTTAGTCTAATGATTTTTATTGATATGATATTTTTTGTAATTTTAAAAGAAAATTAAACTCAATTTTAAAAGAAAATTAAATATAGGTAATATTGATCGAAAAAAAGATTTCAGTGTCAAGAACAAAAGGACATATTTGATGACGTCACCTGAATCTCTCAAGATTTTGGTGGGTCCCGTTTCTGTTTATCTCTTCAGAACTCAGAAGACAACATGGTATATGTGTTAAGACTTCCGAAGTAAACTGTATCAAAACAATCAAAACAAGGCACCAGGCCTGTTAGTTGATAGATGCAGTCAGATGATCTATCCAGATGATGAAGTTGAATGATATAGTTGAATGATGTTTATTTTTTAGAAGTACATTTGAATGATGCAGTTGAATGATGCATTTGGATGAATATATTGAATACATCTATGTTTGTTGGTACATTTATAAAAACATTTGAATACATATTATTTTAACAATATTTTATGATCTAAATTATATTTTAAATTAAATTTTAATCAAAATATTAATTTTAAATTTATAAATTTCTTGTTTTTCGAAAGAAATATAATTTTTGTTTTTTCTTGAAAATATGATTTTTTGTTTTTTTCTTGAAAATATGATTTTTCCCCTAAAATCACACGGAAAATTACTTTTTCTCTAATGAACATAGAAAATCACAAATTTTGTCGGAAAATCACGTTTTTTTCGAAAAATCACAAATTATCAAAAACTCATTTTTTCGAAAAATCACGTTTTTCTCAAAATCTCATGTTTTTCGAAAAATCACGTTTTTTCTCAGAAAATAACGTCTTATCTAGAAAACACGTTTTATCTCGGAAAATCACGTTTTTTCCGAAAATCACGTTATATCCCGGAAATCACGTTTTATCCGGGAAATCACGTTTTTTCGAAAATTACTTTTTTTCCTTGAAAATCACGTTTTTCCTGGAAAACACAAAAATCATGTTTTCCCGAAAACCGTGATTTTTCAGGATAAAACGAGATTTTCCGGGAAAATAATGATTTCCGAGAAAAAACGTGATTTCCGAGAACAAACGAGGTTTTCCGGGATAAAACATGATTTATCGGGAGATAGGCGTGATTTTCCGGGAGCTGAGTGACGTTCTGGGAGAAAATGTGATTTTCTGGGATAAAACGTGATTTTCCGAGGTAAAACGTGATTTTCCAGGGTAAAACGAGGTTTTCCGAGAAAAAATGCTTTCCCGGGAACAAACGTGATTTTCCGGGGAAAGAATGATTTATCGGAAGAAAAACGTGATTTTCCGAGAGCTGACGTGAAGTTCTAGTAGAAAACGTGATTTTTCGGGATAAAACGTTATTCTCTAGGATAAAACATGATTTTTCGGGATAAAACGTGATTTTTCGGGATAAAACGTGATTTCAGGGATAAAACGTGATTTTACGGGATAAAACGTGATTTTTCGGGATTAAACGTGATTTTCCGGGATAAAACGTGATTTTCCGGGATAAAACGTGATTTTTCGGGATAAAATGTAATTTTTCTGGATAAAACGTGATTTTTCGGGATAAAATGTGATTATCTGAGATAAAACGTGATTTTTCGGGATAAAACGTGATTCTCTGGGATAAAACATGATTCTCTGGGTTAAAACGTGATTTTACGGGATAAACGTAATTTTACGGGATAAAACGTGATTTTCTGGAATAAAACGTGATTTTTCGGGATAAAACGTGATTTTTCAGGATAATTGTGATTTTCGGTATAAAACGTGATTTTCGGGATAGAACGTGATTTTTTGGGATTAAACGTGATTTTTCGGGATAAATCGTGATTTTCCGGGATAAAACGTGATTTCCCAAGAAAAACCGTGATTTTTTGGGATAAACGTGATTTTTTGGGATAAAACGTGATTTTCTTCAATAAAACGTGATTTTTCGGCACAAAGCGTATTTTCCAAAAAATATAAATTTTTGAGATGCACTTAGATGCATCCAAATGCATTTTCAAAACTTATTCAGATGCATCTCTAAATTTTACTTAATTTGAAACTCATCCATCTAAATGAATATTTAAATGACATTAAACGAATATCATCTTTTATATTTTCACCTAGATGGACTATATAGATGGACTATATAGATGAACAAACGAACAGATTTGTAGTTACTACGATGATAGATATTTGTTAGTTGATGCTATAAATACAATGTAACCAACGATCAGTTGGCCCAGGTGGTAAAGGAGTTGCAGCTGCAACCTCTGCCACCCGGGTTCGATTCTCGGTGGGAGTGAGTCTTTAACCTGCCAGGAGTAATCCTATTCTCACGGGCCTAGGGGGACTACGGGTTGGGCCGAAGGCCCAGTTCGGAACCTCCTAATTAACAAAAAAAAAATAAAATAAAATAAATACAATGTAATATACATGCTAAAGAAAAATTAATCATAAAATCTACCAACTCTACCATTAAAGCCCAATATCTAAATACTTTAAATATGCTTATATCATTCATGAATCTTTTGTGGTGCCATTTTCTCTTATCTGTTATTTTGTCGATATATATATTTACCAATAGAATTTGGTGTAAGAAGTAAGTGGTTATAGCAGTTAAAACGAAACAAAATCTCGAGATCCAAAGAATTTCAGTTTTTTTTGGATACATTGTCTAAAATTTAAGTTATTTATGGATATTCGGAATAGTATTTTAAAAATAGTTCACACTGAACAGTCTAAATAGTTATAAAAATTAATTATATATATTAATAGAAATATCATAAATTATTGTAAATATTTATTTCTTAAATATATTATAGTATGTTTGTTGGATTAATTTTATAATGAAGATCGAATAATAATTGAATCCCAAGTGGTACTAGTATATAAAGCAAAGCCCACCTCTGATTCAATCCTTAAAAAATTTCATAAAGATTTGTTTTGTTTATTTTATTAATTTCTAAGCTTTGTTTGTTTCTTCCCTCTGCGTTGTCTTCTTGAAAAAACAAAAAAAAATATTCTTATATACAGAACTTGCTTTCTCCACAATTCAAAGCTTAATTAGTTTCTTACTTTTTATTCAATTTTTCCCTCTCTCTATTCTTGCATCATTTGGTGGAAGAAAGAACATTGAAAAACATTTAATCAGATATTGTTTTTAAGTGCACACCTTTGATTACTCTTCCTCTTCTTCATCATCTTGAATTAAATTTAAAATCAAGCAAATGAAATAAAAGTTGTTTCTTACTAGTCGATTTGAGATTAGTTCTTGAGATTCTTCTTCAACTTCTTCAATGGGTATGGCTACAGAATCTCAGTTTCATGTATTAGCTGTTGATGATAGTTTATTTGATCGGAAACTTATAGAGAGATTGCTTCAAAAGTCTTCTTGTCAAGGTAAAATTTAGTGTTCAAACAAAAAAATGTTTCATTCTTTGTTTGTAAGAAAGATCTAAGCTTTAATGGTTTCCTTTTTGCAGTAACAACTGTTGATTCAGGCTCTAAGGCTTTAGAGTTTCTGGGTTTAAGAGAAGGTATCATGAGCAACGACCCAAATGTTCTTTCTATGTCTCCTGAAAATCATCAGGTTTTGATTTCTTGCTCTACTCATTTCAATGTCAAGTTATCTTCAAGTCTTGGCTCTTTTTTTATCTCTAATATAATTTTGATTCTGGTTTTTGGACAGGAAGTTGAAGTGAATCTTATAATTACAGATTATTGTATGCCAGGCATGACTGGTTATGATTTGCTCAAGAAAGTCAAGGTACTTGTCTTTTGTTTTGTTCTCTTGTGATTGTAAATTAGAGCAAGTGTTTTGTATTGTTCTCTTGTGATTTGTTAATCTCCTCTCCTTTATGTTATTTTGATGTTTAGAGTTTTCAATTTTGCAGGAATCATCAGCTCTTAAGAACATACCAGTGGTTATAATGTCCTCTGAGAATGTTCCTGCAAGAATCAGCAGGTATATAACAATGGAAGATTTACTTTTGAGCTAGAGCTCGTTTAGATTGTGAGGAAATCTTTTCATGTAATGGAAAATTCTTATGTTATTGTGTCATTTCTCATGAATAGATGTTTGGAAGAAGGAGCTGAAGAGTTTTTCTTGAAACCAGTAAGATTGGCTGATCTCAACAAGTTGAAACCTCACATGATGAAGACGAAGTTGAAGAACCAGAAGCTGGAAGAGATTGAGAAACCTTTAAAAGTCGAAAATGGAGCCACCAAAGCAGTAGTTGAACCAGAGATTAAAGATTCTACAGAACTCGAAATCAAGATCTTGCCTCTGCAACAAGATCTGCAAATAGTACAGCAAGAGGAGCAAACTTTGAGTACCAACAACAAGAGGAAGTCAATAGAAGAAGGGATCTCAACAGATAGATCTCGTCCTAGATTCGAGGGTATCACAACTGCTGTCTGATCAATCTCTATGATGCTTCTTTTCTGGTTTCTGATATTAGAGTACTGTAGATTGTTATAGGAATGCTTCTGCTAGGGAATGCAGAGAAGGGATATGTTGATGATGCATGATGATAATGTGTATATGTAACATCAGTAAATCTTACATGGTGAATAACCCCAATTCCGAATTTTGTTTCACTTCTTTTACTTTTTTTCTTTTATACAAACTCAACTTCAACATAGGTATGAAGAATCTGTACTTATGTCACTTCATTTACACACTGTAGATTTAATCTGGCAAATTCTGGTGCAGATGTGTCATGGTTTGTTCCATGTTCCTGTTCTTACCTAACCTGAAACAGAATTTCCGTACAAGTTGCTCTCTGTTCTCTCTTCACATACCAAGAATCTTGTTGCATAATAAATCATTTTATTACCACTTGATTGGTTTTGAAGTCTATGACAGGCTCTAATACAGATTTAACCCCAAAAAAGTAACATAACAAATCCAACAATGAGTTCATTGCTTGATATGTTTTTCAAACACCAAATCATGTTTCATGGTTCTTACTTCAAGAACCTATGTAACTAGAAAAAACAGTGTATTCTCAAACTGAAGCTAGAGAGGACCTGATTTAAAGGCAATATCAAGATCAGAGATCAAATCATCAACATCTTCAATGCCTGCAGAGATACGGACAAGATCTTCAGTCAAGCCTCTGGCTTCACGAACTTCTGCAGGTATGCTTGCATGTGACATGAAGCATGGCATGCTTATAAGTGACTTAACACTCCCTGTTGTTGAAGAGAAAGAAGTGGAGGAGATCAGAATCCAAAACTATCCAAAAGATGATTAGAAGAAGACACATAAAAACAAGTGTATGTTTTCCTCTCACCAAAACTGACAGCTATGCTGAAGTATTTGGTGGTTTCTACAAGATGTTTTGATAGCGCAACCGATCCTGTTATAAAGCTAAAAACTGATCCTGCACCCTTTGCCTGCCATTTTTACAAGCTTTCGATAAGAACTTGAAAGAACTTTTAGTATCCAGGATGATCAGTTAATGGTATCTAGTACCTGAGAGAAATGGAGATGGTGACCAGGATGATCTGGTAGACCAGCGTAGTAAACTTTCTTCACTTTTGGATGAGAAGACAAGTACATTGCAATCTTCCGTGCGTTTTCCTGAGGATTTAGGAAATAAAAACAGCATTTCAAGGTAAAATTACAGACTCCATTAGAGGGGGTGAAGAAAGTGAAAGACCTGTTGCTTCTCTATACGTAAAGCCATTGTTTTTATTCCTCGTAAGCAAAGCCAACAGTCAAACGGAGCTAATCCAGAACCTTCTGAGTTTTGGAGGAAATACAACTCCTTTGCCAATCTGGAAATTTTGACAGAATTATATAATAAGAAAAGCAGAGATTACAAAGAAATGGCTCATATATTTGCAAGCAGAGAATAGAAAAAGAGTAGAGGCAACACACTTTTCGCCTTTTACAGCGAGCACACCCGCCATCACATCACTGTGTCCAGCTATAAACTTAGTAGCTGAGTGCATCACAATGTCTAGAAAGCCAGCCAAGTTAAAATATGAGTTAAGAACAAAACTTGTAGCCAAGAAAAGGAAGTATGAGTTGTCCTACACACCGGCTCCAAGTTCTAATGGCCGAGAGAGCACCGGAGACATAATACTGTTGTCCACCAACACAAGCGCACCTTGAGCATGAGCCATATCAGCTATTTTCTACAAAAACAGCAAACCATAAAACCAATATAAGTTGAATTTCCGTCTTCTGGTTGCCGACTCCAAACTTTGTAGGAACAGAGAATTTACACGAATATCAGAAATTTGTTGTCTAGGATTTGTTGGAGACTCAAGCCACACAAGCTTAGTCCGGGGACCAATAGCAGCAGCTACCTCTTCTAAATTAGTTGTGTTTACTCGTCTACAATATATCAAATGGAGTAATTAATTGATCATTTTTTCAAAAACAAGTACTTGTAAAATTTCCAAGTACAGGCAGTAATACTAACTTAACTACAATGCCAGATCTTGGAACTACTTGGGATAGTAATCTATCTGAGCCACCATATACATCATCTCCAGCAACAATTTCTTCGCCTAAAGAGTCAAATATAAGAACAATGTGATGTTACAGTCATCAAATGAAAGCAGAAGAGCTTTCAAGCGTATGATTCTAATGGAAAGATATTAACGAGAAGAGCCTATATCGGGAATTACCACTTGTAATAAGGTGTGTAACAGCACTAAGAGCAGCCATTCCACTAGTAAAGCAAAATGCTCTATCTGCTTTGTCAAGCTTCGCAAGAAGACTAACAAAACCCATAAAGAAGATGAAGAAAACTTTTATGTTCAAGCAAAAGCCACATAGCTAAATAACCAAGGGATCGAAACAAAGCTAAGAAAAAAAAATACCTCTCCAATGCATCCCGTGTAGGATTACCACTTCTTGTATAATCATATGGTCCATTTTCTATTGCAGAAGGCTACAAAATAAGCAAACACAATAAAGTTAAACCTATGAATTGAAGTGATAAAAATGTTTTGCCACTCCTAATTCAGTACCTGCTTAAAAGTAGCTGTTTGGTAAAGCGGAGTGCTCATTGCATCAAAGGGATCAAATTCATTATCAACGTTCACTAGTAGAGTAGAGACGCTAGCTTCTTCTTTGATGTCAATAGCTGTAAAACATGGGAACACTATCAATAAAAACTGCTGAGCTTATGATCATCATCAATATTTAATACAATCAAGAAAGAGAGAAGCTTTACGGACCGTTTAAGCAATCCGGGCTAGTGTTAACCGTAGAGAGAATTTTCCCATCAACACTTTTCTCCATCACGCAGTTCAGCTTGAAAAGGTTCAGCTTTGAGATTTTGGAAACAGAAAAAAAGGAGGGAGAGTTCTTACTAAGCAAACCCTTGAGAGAAAATAACAGCCAAAGACGGAGATTATCAATTATCCACCAAGAATGGTAGAGACAAAAAGCAATAGAGATTGTGGATTAAATTAGTTAAAGTAAAATAAAACTAAAAACTATAAAATTGTAAAAGGACTTACTCGGTCGGGGAGATCAGTGAAGGAAGGTACAAAGGAGGAGGTATATGATAGAGATTAGAGAAGATGCCATTAAAGTAGATGAGAGAGAGAGATATTTATGGCTACTTCTCCGGCGTCGATTTCTCGTCTGAGATATCAGGTGACTACTAGTGACGGAGCTAGTTCTGGTGCTCAAGAGTGATGCGAGGAACTGAAGGTCTCGATTTAGTTAATGTCGATTTTGTTTCGGTTTATTTAGATAGGAAAAATCAAAACCGAATTAAATCCGGTCTGCTTTTACACTCAGAAAAAAATCAATTCAAGTAATGGATATTGAAGTTTGTTTAAGAAACATACTAGAATTGTACCGCATATATGCGTGGTGATTTTTAAAAAAATTATAATATTACTATATTTTAATAGTATAAAGAATTATATTTTAAAAATTAAATACGTAATTAATAGTCAAATTCTTAAAGCCTAAGCCACTTACTTGCATCTTTCATTGGACATAGTTTATCCCACTCTATCCAGTGGATCCCTCTTCTCTGCCCATCCGAACTCCACCATAACTTTGCTATTGCACTGGTCTTGAAGCGTTGTCTTTTGAAGCTTGTAGCTCGACATGACATATGTCGGAAGTGCTGTCAATACCGATTTGATCAAGACTTCTTTTCCCCCTCGGGAGAGGAACCTCTTCTATATCTCTTATTTCTTAAGAAATAGGATATTTTATTTAGGGTGAACGATCTATTTCCCCCCGAACTATACCCATATAACATCATTTCCACTCGAAGTTTGGACCTTTTTATATTTCTCCCTAAATTGAAAGTTTACAACCTAATTACACCTAATTATAAAATTTACAATCTATTTACCCATTCTTAAATAATTTATTGGTTTAAGATAGACCAATAAAATTAAACCGAAACCCAATCAAATTGGTTTAATTAACTATTAGACTCAAACAGACACCCAATCAAAACCGAGTGCGTTGACATCTTCATCTGCTCTTCTGGGTTGGTTATTTTTTTTGTCTTTTTCATTTCATCAAATCTGAAACCTTAAAGCAATTGGTCTTTTTTTGAGTCTTTTCCATTTTCATGAAATCTAAAACCTTAAGCAATCAATTGAAAAGCTTATAGTTCCATTTAAATCCTTCTCCAATTTCTCAAAAATTCTTACTTTCGCCTTCCCCACTTCATTCTTTATCGGTTTCGAATTCGCATCCAATGGCGGCCACATCAGTTTCGAATCTCCTCAATTCCCAGGTTATGAAAAAAATCATCGATTACTTTCTCCCACTGTAAATTCCAGATTTCTTCTAATCGGAAAGTCATGAAACCATTGTCGTTACCATCTCAAG
>OVAU01002639.1:0-12183 GCA_900406315.1 Biscutella laevigata subsp. laevigata
AAGCCTCTGAGCGAGAGAGAAGTTTCTCTTTACCTTCAACAGCAAACACTTATACTTGAATCTCATTTGGATTTTGGACCGATACTTCTTGATTAGTGAACTTTGAATACAAGGATAATGTGCAATCTTCACCAAAAATTTAATCCTTAAAATTCAAGTTTTCATATGATATCCATATACTTCGCAACCTTACATATCCCTGATAATATGAGATCATCCAAAATTATATAGAAAACAATAATAAAAAATGAAGTTGAGGTAACATTAGAATATTTTTTTTTTATCACGTGTTTGGGCCACAACAAGCCGACCCAATAACCAATAAAAGAGATAACGCTCCTACGGGGAATCGAATCCCCTACCCGATGAGAACATGCAGACACATTAATACCGTTTGAGCCAATTGGCTAAAATAATCACATTTGAGGCAAGAGCATTTCGCACTCGGCATAAAGGAAAAAGTTGTCTCCATTATGTAATGGATTCCTTTCGCTCATTTTAAAATGGTTTACATCGACAATGATTGTCGTGGGCTATATATCGTCTAACTCTATATCAACCACATAAATAAAATATACAACGATTCTTGACAATTTATGAAGACTCTCCATGAGAACAATCTAATTAGAAGAGAATAACAAATAAATAACTTTTGCATTATGACATAATTAATTAAAAACAAACTAAAGTTGAGCATTTTTTGGGAGCAAGCTTTAGCCTTTAGGTTTCTTTATCAAATTCCTTAGAATCTATTCCCTTATCCTTGCCGTTCCTTAGTTTGGTGGAGGGCTTTAGTGTGAGTGGACATTTAACACTAATGATGGTTTTTGCAGTTTTGTTATGCCTTTTAAGCCTTATTTTCTGGTGTGTTTGTAACACCAAAAGGGCTTTTTTGTTTCCCTAAATTAATAACATATTTCTACTATATTACTTTCAAGTTTTAAAATAGATTATCCTATCTTAACACTTATTTTTCAAAACGAGTATGTCATAAAAGAATATATACGTTAACATCTATATCACTTATATATTACTCAATGTTCCTTTATCTTTCCGATGTAGTATTATGCACACGTCCCTTCTAGATAATGATTCGTACAACCATTAATCTCGATGATATTCAATTTTATAATCAATTTTACTTTAGATCGATCATACTAGCTTCAAACTGGACTAATTTCGAGTCTGCTCGATTAAGCCATCAATTTAGACCCAATCGATTTCAGTTCAATGAAGCAGCGTGTATTTTTATTCCTGTTCAGCTAACACATACACACAAACACAACCTATTTTATATAAATATTCTTATAACATTGGTAACCATCTATGTCTATATTTGCATAAAAATGTACTGATAATCAAATACTACTACTCCTACCATTGCATCTATATATATTAGGTTACATTCACATTTCTGTCTTCCACTTTCTCTAAAACATTTATCAAATGAGTTTGAAGAGCTCTTCTTCTTTCTCTTACTCTCTCATTTGCTTCTACTTCTTCTTTCTTTCTTCTCAAGTCTCCTCACAACCCTGCCATAAAACATGCGGCCAAATACCCATCAAGTACCCACTAGGAACCGGGTCAGGTTGTGGTGACCCACGATTCACACGTTACATAACATGCGACCAAGACCAACAAACTTTGACGCTCACCACCCACACAGGATGTTACCCTATCACTTCCGTCGATTATACCAAGCAAGTGATCTACGTCACTGACTCATCCATGTCCACGTGTGCATGTACCCGACCCAGCCATGGATTCGGGTTGGATTGGGACGCTCCTTTTTCCTTCCATGACGACACCGTTTTTACGCTTCTTGACTGTTCTGTTGATGAATCCCCTGTTTTCACGCCGTTAAGTAACGGTACCGGACGTGTCTCTCTCTGTGACCGTCAAAGCTCATCCATTTGCAGCTTCTTGTACTCCAGTTGCAGGTAACTAAATGACTTTTTAATTGATATAAAGTAGGCTTGGGAATTTAAATCGAAACGAAAATTCCAAATCGAACAGAATCAAAATTGTTTTGAATAACTAATCGATTAGAAGCAAAATCAAAATGTGGTTTACTATCAGTTTGCTTTAATGAACTGAATCAGTTGAGTAACAGAATTTAATTTCTATAATATAAAAATTAAATCGAAATAAAACATGTCATATTTTCTTGCCTCTTCTCGGCCTTGAAAGTTCAATAATACAAAATTTTGAATAGGGGTGGGCAAAATTCCCGAACCGAATGAGAATTTACCGAACCGAATCAAAATTCATCAAACCGAACCCGAACCAAATTTTATAAAAATCCGAATGGATACAAAGATTTCTTTACCAAATTTCCCGAACCGAACCGAACCGAAACCGAACTCCATTAAACCGAATGGTTAACCAAAATTAATTAAATTTTATATATTTTAATTAGATATATAGTATAACATGTATAAATATATTTTAAATCTATAATATTAAATAAAATTAATTATATCTATATTTATATTATTATTTTTAAAAAATCAAACTAAACAAAATCTAAAATTAAACCCATATAGAAATTTTTTCCCGAATGAGAAATTTTTGAAAAACAAAAAAAAACCGAAACCCGAATAACCCAAACCGAACCGAACCGATATAAAATTATTTACCGAATGGACAAAGTTTTAAAAAACAAAATTTCCCAAAAACCGAATTTCCCAAATCGAACCGAACCAAATAACCGATCGCCCACCCCTAATTTTGAATATAAACCAAAATTAACCGAGAATATTTGAGTAATATTATTCGAATTAATCGAGAATATTCTAAGTAATATCATCTGAATTAATACGAACTGATATAGAATTATCCAATTGAAAAAGGGTTAATTTTTTGAAATAATAGATAACGTGTTCGAACCAAATTTTTAATCGGTTCAATTTGATACCCTTTTTAATTATCCAAAAACCGAAAAAACGATTCTGGTTTAACGTGAACTGAACCGAATTGCAGGCCTAAACTAAACTTTTGAGGTTTGTTTAACACAGTTAGTTTCTTAAACCCCGGTTTACATTTCCGGTTTGGCAGGGCGATAAGTCTGATAAATCTCCAAGTATCAACGTGCTGTGTCTACGTGCCTCTAGATCTCGGACCATCGTTCGAAATGGACTTACAGAAACTCAAATGCTCGTCCTACTCCGGATTCTACAATCTTAGTCCGGGTCAAGAATCTCAGCCCGAGAATTGGAACTATGGAGTCGCACTCAAGTACAAGTTCAACGTCTTCGATGAGTACCCTGCCGTTTGTGGTGGCTGCGAGCGTAGTAACGGTGCATGTGGCTACAACACTCAGACTAGCTCGTTCGTTTGTAATTGTCCCGGTGGGATTAACACGACGTCGGATTGCTTCTTCCTCTATAATTCCGGTTCTATTCTTCTTTCTTGTTTCTCAAGTAAGCCCTACGTTCATAGTCTTTAATTCCTCTATTACATAAACGATGCTCCGTACTAATTTAAATGCCTAAAACAATTTTGTTTTTCCATTAATAACATTTTTGTTATTTTAACCACTGTATCATAATATATTTTAATTCAAATGATTTTCTTAAAATATACTCCCTCCGTTCTTCAATATTTGATGTTTAAATGTTTTTCACGTTGATTAATAAAACACAAAAAATCATTTATTTTATCTCTTTTTCATTAAAACATCATTAACTTCACCTACTTTAACATATAAAAAATCATACTACATAATATTAATGGTTTTTAGCTTTAAATTTTTGTATTAAAAATCGAAAACATCATTTAAATTAAAACAAAAATAAAATGTTTAAACCTCTTATATTGAGAAATAGAGGGAGTATGTTTTATTGTGATGTTCTTAAATTGTTGAACTTCAATTCAGAATCGGATTTATTACATATCACTTTTTGCTATAATGTTTTTCTTCTAGAACAAATTTCTTTTCACACAACATTTAAGAATTGTTTTTGATTATCTAAATACTAAATAGCAACTTTTTTTTTTTTGATAAAACTAAATAGCAACTTTGCATCACCATAGCTTATTTTTATTTATTTGATATATTAAACTAAAAAAATTTGCCTTGTATGATTTTCATTAAATTTGACAAAAAAAAAAAACAGGAGAATGGATGATATATCCTTTGTCATGGGTTGTCTTTTGGATAGTGATGAGTCTGTCTTCAAGAAGTTAAAGGTTCTATTTAAGTCAGTTCAATTTGAGGAGCATCAAAGGATGGAGTTGTTCGAATATTTGAATCTCTTTCCATAACTTTGTGATATCATATGGTATAAGATTCTCTATTGGTTCTCTCTTTGCAAAATTGTGTAAGCCATTTCTCTTATTTGCTTTTTCTTACTTTCCAGCTCATAAGGAATAAATTTATTATAATGCTTAACTCTTGCAAATAATCATAGTGATGATGATGGTATTAGTCAACTCCCAGAGATTATACTTGTAGTACTTAAATAAACAAGCAAAAGCTCAAAAGGTATTATTACCGGCGAAGTTTACTTAGTGCCAATTTCATCGGTTCTTCTACTCCTGCAAACCCTAAAAGCTTTTATGATGTCAAGAGACCGACATAAGAGTTTAAGTGATAAAAATCACGAAATTCAGATGCGATACTTAACTCTTATACACGATTCGTTGAGCACTCTGAATCAGGTTGGTTCGTCGACCCTTTGCATTTCTCCTGCAATACTCTGACGATTATATTCGTTTAAAGTTTGGAGTTACTCCGTCACTAAACCAATGATTAAGCTATGACATGAGGATTTTTATAGGAATCTTAGTGCAAAAGGTACTTCCAAAAGCTATGATTGCTTGTGGAAAATTCTTACTACACTAGCTGATCACTCATGTTGTAAGAAGTTGATTCTAGGGGATGGCATTTAGAACTTGTGGTTCACTTCTATCAGAAACTGTAAGCAAGAAATAAAGAGAGATTTTTTTTATTACTTGCCTCGGTCTCAAAGTGGTCGTGGTCGTTAGTACTCTGCCAATGACCACTGACAGTGTTATGCTGCACGTACTGAGCTGAAATACCCAGTTGATGATCATCATTTTGTATCGAACTGCAGTCTGTGTTTTGGTGTGCTGATGGAATAGCCTTTACTGCATTAGGAAGTAATTCAAAATCTGGTAAGTGAAATGTTGTTAACGATCAACAGGTAAGGCTAAACACCTTCTCTTGGCATTCTAATCCTTATTTCCACATCACTACTAGAAGATGTTATGGTTTCTGTTTCTGGATTCTGTTTCCCTTGATTTTTAGTTCCAAGAAAAAGAAATAACAAGCAACAAAATAAGAGACAGACCTGAGTTTTCTTGGGAATCCATAATAGGAGCTTCAAAATGAAGTTCCTCCATTTTGCCAACTGTGTTATTGTGCCTACTTAGCAAATCAAAGAAAGATAAGCATTGATTTGGGACTAGTTTTTTTATTTAAAATCAAGACAGGAAAACCACCAAGTTCATCCTAAATTACAATCTTAAAGAGTAATACTTCACTGTATCGTGTCAGGTCCATTAAAAAGTTGATATGCAGTCTATCTCCCTTGGTTCTTATCGAAACAAAAATGTTTAAGTAGTTTTACCAACCTGGAATTTTGGTTTCTCTCATAGGCACCTTGTTCGAATGTCAGTATTGATGTGAACACCCTTCCATCCTGCCAGAGAAAGAGACCGAATGAAAACTTGAAACAATAACTTGATCATCTGAATTCAAAGCTCACCACTAAACTATATTGTCCAAGGATGGAATGTTAGAGACGTAGAATAATAGAAAATTTTGAATTTATCTGTCACCTCTTCAATCATAAGAGATACAGACTCCTGAATCCGCTGTAAAATCATCTCCAAACCTTTCACTTCAGAATGCAATGCCTAAACATAAGAGACATTATTTATAGAGATCGCTGAATATGCAAAAACGATTAACCAAAGTAGACAACTAATTATCTCCGTTTCCTACCTCTTTCTCAAAAATCAAGTTCTCTATAACTAAATCTTTGACCTGCAAAGTTTTCTGAAGGTAAGGCGGGTCAAGGAAACATAAACATGGAAATTACTTTGAGAGCAAAGATCTTGCGCTGGTTCACTTCTTTGAAAATGCAGAGAAAAATGCAAATTCTGGTATGGATATCTCTTCGACTTGAAGTTGATATTCATTTTTATTTTTTTCTGCTTCCAACCGAGCCGAAAGCTCGGATATTGTATTCTCCTTGCTCTTCAGTTCTGTTTCATGATATTTAATTTTCTCTTCTAAAGCGCTGATTTTTTCTGCACTAGTAAAGAAGATATAAGTTATTTTCTCCATAAAGATAAGAATACAGAATCTTGGCAACTATATCAATGATATCAAAAGATTACAAGAGTTAATAAACAATTACTTTCGGAAACAAGTAACCTATGAACAATCAGGTTAGCATCAGGGCAGATTCAATGAAAATAAACTCACCGATAAACACTTTTTCATATGTAGAGACATGGTTCATTTTGTCTTTCAAGTCAGCCACTGGATACAAAAAAACAACAAAAACATGATCATTGCTTTTGAGGAAGCCATAAATGCATCATATTCTGGAAGCATATTCTGTAGGAGGATTAACTAGAGATTAGGGATCTACATGCCTACATCTTCTTTCTGATCCACAAGGTCCTGAACTTCGTGTATGACCTTTTTGATTACGGATGCCTCTTTCTCAATTGAATCAAACAATGAAAAATGAGAGGTTATCTTCTCTTGTAGGATGGCAATCTTCCTATCCCTGGCTTCAATTGAACATTTCATTTCACAAAACGAATCCTGCAAGCATACCACCACCCCACTACTTGAAGTTAGACGATTTTTTCATACAAAATGCATCCATATCCATATTATCGAAATCCAATTGTTCACCCATCATGGAGGTGATTCTCTAAGCTATTTTCTATTACCCAGATCTAGCACATTTTTTTGCGATTATGAGACAAGCACCTGGTAAGCATTTACAAAACTTTCTCGTGATTGAAGCAAGTTCTGGATAGTAGTCTTCGATTCGTTCTGCTTGTTTTCCAGTAAATTATAGTCGTTCTGAAGGTAACTCACCTGCAAATCAGTTGAACGATAACTTGCTCCATATCTTATGGTAATAGATTAGAGGAACAAAACAATCTTCCAAACCTTCCTCTCGAGTGTCTCCTGTATTTCTCTAGAAGAATATAACTCAGTTTGCAACTCCTGCACTCTCCTGCTGTATTCCTCCTCCGTTTGCTTCTGTTTCTGTATCAAAGCACCAAACGACATGAATCACGACTCTAAAACGCAACGAGAAAAAGAACTATGTATGATTGAAAAACCTGATTCACGAAATTAACGTGATCTGTGACTGATCGCTCCCTTTCCTACAAAAACGCCGGTAGCTATAAGCAGAAGAAGATGAAGAGAGAAACTGTATAGCGAAATATTATACAATCCAAGTATAAAAACCTCTTTGTGCTTACATGCAGATCTCGCACTTCTCCGATCATTGACTGAAGCTGCAATTTGAATTTTGACAACTTGAGCAACTCCATTTTTGTTCTCCTCAGGTTTTGAATTCTTACCGCGAGAAAATGTCAACAAGAAAATTAGGTCGCCGGAATTCTGAAATCAATAATAAGAGAAGTTACCACTTTATTCTATATGGGCCGAATCCGTAATGGGCCTTTGAATATAAAGCGACACATGTCAGATAATTGGGCTTCTCGTCACAAACGTGTGTGGGCTTTTCTCCGATGAGAAATTGTGTCGGTTCTAATGAGTACATTTTATTTCTACTTCACATTGCTTCTTGTTCCGGTTGTTGCTCTTCTAGCCGATTTCATTTACCAAGGGTATAATAAAACTTAAAAGAGTCTAAAACCCTCACAACCAAAGCATATTTTGTGTAGTTGTTTGTTGATCGCAAACGATTTGGAAATTTTGTGAATGAATGCAGGGTGGAGAGATGGTTCTTCCCATATGATTATCAGATAGTTCAGAGAGATTCACAGGCTCGAGCCAGATAGTAGCAATGCAGATCATCTGGAGATAGCGAACGAACTCACACCAGAAGAGGCGAGAAGCTATGCGATATCTCAATTGCCTTGGGAACTCTCAAAGCACACTGGTTTTGCCTTTGACTCACCTGGTTATGAGTCATTCTTCGCGTCTCACTTAGGTATATACGCGCCACAAAGTCAAATTCTTATTTGCCCCTCTAAAGACAAATTTTTTATGCCCTATTTAATTATTTTTTTTATCAAAACTCAAACTCTCAAACAAAACTCCCCAAATCATTCAAAACTAAACCCTACACCCCCTCTATGGATTAATGAACCCATAGGCTAATATTTAACTTCTATACGAGCATCTCCTAATTTACCCTCATTTGTCTTTCCTCAAATCTCTTATGTCCAAGTTAGTCTCTTATGCCCCTTTTTAATTATTTTATTTTTGATCAAAACCCAAAACCAAACCACCACCCCATTCAAAACTAAACCCTAAGTTTGGATTAGTGAACCCATGAGAAAATATGTAACTTCTATATCTTTAAAAATTCGGAAAAAAATATTTTAAAATCGTTTTTAATCGTATTTTGATGATTTTTTTCGAAAATGTGAAAAAACAGTTTTTCGATTTTTGAAATATTTTTATAAAATTCTATAAATCAAATAAAAAATATTCGTGGAAACAGTTTAATTTAATGATTTTTCGTTTGACATATAAAATTAAAAGAAAAATCTGTCCTAGAGAGATTGAGGAAGGAGAAATGGGGGCAAATAAGGAGTTCCCTCCTTCTATACCCTTCAAACTTCGAAAAAAAAATATTTTCAAATCGTTTTTATCATATTTTGATGATTTTTGTGAAAATACTTTAAAACAGTTTTTCGATTTTTGAATTATTTTTATAAAATTTGTTAAATTAAATAAAAAATATTGGTGTTTTTAGTTTTAAGAACTAATTTTTTTAATGACCTATAAAATTAAAACAAAAATCGTGTAATATAGAGATTAAAGAAAGAGATATAAGGGCTTTTGAGGAGTTAACTCCCACCGAAGGCATGGGATGTGGCTAAGAGAGCCAGCATGAAGTCACGACCCAAAGCAACAAAGAAGAAATAAAAGGAACAAAAAAAATGGATATACGTGTTGCATATATAGACGCCTCTCCTACAAACTCTCATCTCAACACATCCACAACAAAAATTATGTTTTTTGTTCTTTCTTTTTGGGGGAAATTTGAACTCCACTTAAAAGAAAAAGGCACATCTACAATGATACATAAGCAACAAAAACCGAAATTCCAAAAATTATAAATGGTTGGTACAAATAAAAACAGAGAAATCACAAAAAATAATCAGGTGTCTTACGAGTAGTATCAGGTTCAACTTGTCGAGGAGCTGGATCAAACTGGAGAAAGTTCTGCTCCATGTTCTCTCCTATCTCTAGAATAGCTGCCATGTTTCCACATCTATAGCAATAGTTTGGTGCACTAAACACTGTCACCACATTCTTATCCTGTTACCCGAAAAAAAGAAAGAGAGATCAATGATTCAATCCGCGAGTCATTTGGAATCTTAAGCAATGGAGATGAAACTCCCCTGAACATACATACCTGACACCAGTTAAAACCTTCCATGACAAGCTGATGCGCTCTTGATATGAGACTGAGTCCATTGTTGTGATTAAATTGCGTTGCAATATCTTGTCCAAATGTATAACCAGCACCTCGTGGAGATATTCCCCATCCACAACGATCGTCGGGATCAGACCATAGTAAATCACACATTGGTCCTTCGTGTGGAACCTACAGATATCAACATACATAGTTGAGTGAGATGACCAATAAGATCCAGAAACAACCTAATAATAACTTGGAAGTTAACATACAGAAGGATAGAGATCCATAAACAACTCGTTACTCTTCAAATACAGTTTAAATTAAAGACTTGAGGAGAATAAAAGAAGGTAATACCTCCTGTATTCGATCCAAGCTTCGGATATTATCAAGGGTATCCAGAGAAGGGGAAAGCCCTCCATGCAAACAGAAAACCTGTAATGGATTATCGATGAAGTCAAAAGCTGAACGCAAAAAGATGTCTGAAACACTAACTTAAACGGACTGCGCTCAAACCTGACTCTCTATGAGGGCAGTAAGAGGAAGATAATCAAAAAGGTCTGTGAAATACTTCCAGACATTTGCATTTCCGTATTTCCTTAGGCATTCGTCATAAAAACCATAGCTGAAACAGAGAAGCCAAATACATTTTCTATGTTTCAGAAACCAAAGGAGAAAAGTATTCTCATTCAGACTCATAAGGAACAGAACATTAGTTTACTATGAATAAAAGCTTACACTTGTGTAATCTGCCTACTCTCGTGATTCCCCCGCAAGATTGTAATTCTATCCCTGTATCGCACTTTCAGTGCCACCAATAGAGAAACTGTCTCTACAGAATAGTAGCCACGGTCTGCAAAGAACAAAGCAAGACAATAAGAAATAATAAAACATTCACTATCAACTGAAAACAACTAAACCACCAAACTTGGAAAATGCATATATGATTTCACAACACTGAATAGTTCGAAGTTCAAGGATCTAAAAGGAATAATTCAAGGAAGATAGCACTAAAACCAAATGATACGTACATAGAACAATAATAACAAAACCTAATCACCACAAGATTGAATTGATCCCTTCGAAAAGTTATAATTTCAACGTATGCAATAGCGCAAGCTGTTCTTTAACTCTTTCTAAATCAAAGTAAAAAAGAACCGAGAAATCGAGAAGCCTAAGTGAAGAAAAATTCAGTTGCTAGCAGTTCGAATAGCAGATAATGAAATAAGTTGCTCACAAGTAACTCCATAAAAAGGCAGTCAGATCTAAAGTAAAACCCAAAAAAAGAACGATAGAGAAAGACAGACCTACATAGTCTCCCATGAAGAGGTAGTTGGTATCAGGAGGGTTACCACCGATTCGAAAGAGCTCGATTAAGTCATAGAACTGGCCATGAATATCGCCACAGACGGTAACAGGACATTTGACAGGCTGAACGTTGTATTCCTCTACAAGGACAGCCCTCGCCTGATCGCAGAGCGTCCTCACATCCGCCTCCGATAGAGGTTTACACTCCATAAGCTGCTCGATCTGACGGTCCAGATCTCCGTTCGGCGGCATCTCGTCCTAGAAATCGCCGCGGAGACCTTTACGAAGGAAGACCGATTAAGAAGAGGAAGAATCGCCGGAGATTGATTGTATCGGCCAGGCTAAGATGTCGGAAGTCAGAGATCAAAATCGTTGCCTCCTCCTGGTCTTCGGTTCAGTCCGGCTCTCTGTCTCTCCTCCTAGCCGAGAAAAACAAAATTGATATTTATTTTTGTTTCAGAAGAGACGCAAATTGAATAGATATGGTTTAATCCGGTTTAATTGAAGTACATTATTGTTGAGGCGCCATACCGGGTAGGATATTATGACACGTGGTGGTCTGACTCGAGCTGTTCTAGCTTGAATTTGTCTTTAATTCAGTCAACTAAATAAGCTGGACCAAGAAAGCCTTGAACAACCAATGGGCCTGAAGAATCAACAAAAGGAAAAGGCGTAGTGTGAAAGTTAACTATCTATTATATTAAAACAGAATAAATCTACTATAAAAAGTCATATTGGACTATTTACTAGGACTTAACTTAGATATATCCAACAACCTAACTAACATATTTAATAAAAATATATTTGATTCAACTTTAATACACGTACATGCTAATTCATTTAACTTAATTTTTTTTTATTTCTCTTAATATTAAATTAATAACCATATGCATAAATCTAGGGGAATATTTTCTCTATTGTTCTCTAATTTATATTCATATTTTATTTCATCATTAAAATTTAAATATTCTAAATCATGCAAAAAAGTAGAAACTTTTTATTCTTATATTTTAAAATTTGATAATCAAATAACTATAAGAATTAACTTTTATTAATTGTTATAAATATGTATTTACCGTGATTTTTATATTTTTTATTTGTAGGGGGTGGGTTAAATACATGTTTCAGAATTTATGTTATAAATTTTTAAATTCGAATTTTCTTAAAAAATATATAATATATCTAACAAACTAGATCATATCATTCAAATATCGATTATATTAAAACATAATAAATCTATTACAAAAAGTCATAA
>OVAU01002640.1:0-12182 GCA_900406315.1 Biscutella laevigata subsp. laevigata
AATTCATGGTTTAATTGTAGAGTCAAAGTCTTTGGTCAAATTTTGGAATTAAATTATGAAATAATGGTTAAGTAATAAAGATGGAAAATGAAGATTATAAAGGAGGAAGAAACAAGTAAAAGAAAAGGGTTTTTGGAGACCAAAAAAGAGAAAAAGAGAGAGAGAAATATTTGTTTGTTTTATATCTTTTCATATTCTTATAATTCATTTTCTACATCTTCAATAATATCATCTTCTCAAGAGTTTTGTAAATCTATTTTTAATTCAGCTTAACGTTCTATACATAAGAAGCTTTGATCCCTATTCATTTTCATTGTGAGTCACATCATGTTAAATTATGCACCCACATGATACTAAGTTCTTGAGTCATTTTTGGAAAACCTTGTGGAGTAAACTAGGAACTAAGCTTTTGTTTTCCACAACTTGTCACCCACAAACTGATGGCCAAACTGAGGTTGTTAACCGCACCATGGCTATGCTTCTTAGGGCTTTGATTAAAAAGAACTTGAATGGGAAGATTGTTTACCACATGTGGAATTTGCTTATAATTATACTAAGCATTCTACAACCAAGTTTTGTCCCTTTGAGCTTGTCTTTTGCCCTTTTAGGGTTTGGCCTTTTTCGCTTCCTAGACTATTTAAGGGATGTAGCCGTTTTGGTAAAGACTTGAACTTTCAATCTTTTAAATTTATGAGGAATCATTTCTCTCTTGGAAGTTCAACTAAGGGTGCGTAATATCCCTTGGGGTTTTGGTGTGTAATATCCTTTCTTTCTGTCTATCTCATTCTTGTTCGAGTGTTCTTGATTTCCAAACCGCCATCACATCAACCATCCGACAAAGCATCATCCGACCATCCGTTAATACCTAATTTCGTTCCATCAGCCTAAGCTCGAAGTTTCAAGGATCTCTCTCGACTGTTCTTCATCATTTCATCAAAGATCCAGGCTTGTAAAGTTTCAGAGTATTTGGAGACGATTAGGTCAGGAGAACTCATTGAGTTTCTCTTTGTACGACCATGTGACGTAGTCACGGCGGTACGATGTGGCCTCATTTCTATTCATCCGACCGAATCATCTCCCTTTCATCATCTCGCTCGACTACATCGCATCATTTCCTTTGGAAACCACACACACTAATTTTCAGCTCCAACCGAGATGTTTAGGCCGTGAGAATTGGAATCATTCTCCTTAGTACGGCCGGCGAAGCCGTACCCGACTGTAACCTAAAGACCCATATATACTCCATCGACCTTTTCTTCCTTTTCTCTGAAACTCTCTTGACTATATTTCTTATTTTGGTTTATTTTGGAAGTCTGACAAGTTTCATGTTAATTGCTCACATGATTTGACGGCAGTTGCTTCTTGGCCACCCTTCTCTGGCCGGCCTAAGGCGACTCGAGTTGTCAAGGCGTTTGATCTATAACTGGGCGTGTATTAGATTGTATAGTGGAGGTGGAATGAAGGTGAAATGAAAAAAAGAAGGGAAGGGGAACAAATGGTGAAATGAAGTGTGAGCAAATATGGATTGATTTGGACCACCAAGGTTATGGATGAGTCTTGGATACACCAACTCTTGGATATGACTCATAAAGAGGGTTTTAATGGACATGACTCACCATTGAGAGTGAACTTCCATAAGAGAGAAATCTCTAAGCTTTTTGATAAAGATGAAACTTAAATGACAAAGAGTGGCTACAAAAGACTTAAATACTAAAGGGAAAGAAGGAAGGAAGCTAAAAAACCCTAGTTACAATAATTTAAAATTGCCAAGGGAAGCTAAAGAAAATGAACCGGTCTCATGCATGGATCGGTCTCATGCATGGATCGGTCCATTCTTCTTCTTGAGGAACCGGTTCAAAGAAAGGGGTTAAAACCTGGTCCGATAAACCCTTTGGGATAAACCCAAACCTAGGAAAAATAGTGACAATTCAGGAACCTCTAAGGTGAATCAAAACTTAAGCTAATATGTATTGGATTCTTGAATGATCTCTTTTATGCTCCAAACGAGACAAATGATCTTCAAGACTCCTCCAAGCATGTTTCATGTGTGTTTCAAGTCTATCTACAAGCTCTGGTTCAAGCATGTACAATACTCCTCCTGATACACGCGTGGGTAACAAGGAATCCGAGGCCGAGCATGAGGAGACTTCTCTACAAGTCCGAACAGGTCCCATTACACGAGCACGAGCAAAGATGTTAGCTGGAGCCATGATGTACGCGTGGGAAGACTTGGAGAAGCATTACCACCACTTGAAGAAGGAGGAAGAGTTGGATCGGTGCAACTACCTCCTCATGTCTTCATGTGCTTAGCTCACATCTAGAGAGGGATTGGGGTACTCTTTTCCCTTAGGTGAGTTTTGTCTCAAATGAGTTTTCTTACCAAGGTTTTTAATGAGGCCCATTGCAAATGAACCTTCTCCCCAAGGACATGGACGAAAGGAATGACTGAGACTTTCAAGTTTATGAATGTTTCTCCTGTTGACGTGTCCTTGTCCTTATCCTCTTTATGCTTTGCGTTTGCCCAAGTTTTTAGGGTTTCCCTTTTTGCTTTTGAGTATTTAAACACTCTCTTGTGTAATCATTTCATCAACTAGCTTTTCAAAATCAAACGAGAGTTTTTCTCCAAGTTAGTTCATGTACTAAGTGAGTCATATCTTTCGAACCCTAGGTGTGTCATATCATAGGCTCTTCAAGGTGTATCCAATGCTAGTCACAACCTTGGTGGTCCTTTGCACTCCGCCGTCTCATCGTTACATTTCCAAGTCGTTCACGTCACATTTTCATCACGGTTGCCGGAAAACCTTTTCGTCTCCGTTCCGCTGACCTCTTTTTGACTTTCACCGACCTATCTTCTTAGCATCTCACCATCTTTACCCCATCTCACATTCCAAGAAGATTCAAGTCCATCAGAGCTCCAGAAGGTGGTTGCCATGACCTTAGGTCACGTCTGCGTACGGTCTGTGACTCTATGTACCACGGCTTGCCGGCTGTCATACAACTGACGACCTAAACATTTCTCCAGCCGAAACTCCGAATTCCCTACCTACCTTTTGCTTATAACCTTCTCTAGATCCCCTCTGATCTTTTCCCTAATTTCAGGTTCATTGCCTGCACACATCAACTCCCCCAAACTTATCATTTGCTTGCACTCAAGCAAACCAAATTCTAAGAAAGGAAGAGAGGTTTGACAAAAAGCCTTACAACCAAAATCCAACGATGAGAGCGTTTCAACCTAGCATAACTACTTGTCTCATCATTTAAGCAATATCACAATCCACCATTATTATTAAGTCAAGGCAATCCACTTAACTATCCTAAGTTGCTTTCCTACATTCGTTCATAGAGGGTGAAACATGATCAAAGCTAAATACAAGGTTTCAATTAGTTTGGTAGAAAGGGGACTCCATGCAAAAGAGAAAGTTCCACACGATAATGAGATTGTTTGTAATATGGTTTCTCTCGCGGAGTGAAAGGATTATAGTTAAACCAAGAAAGACAAAGAGCATGGGGTATACAACATCAAACATCCATCTATCCCCAACAAATGCACTTAGCCTACCCAAACTTAACACTTTTCTAAGCTCAACACCTACTTCTTATTCTTCTTTTCTTTATACTAAGATCCTAGCTAATCTTTTCTTCATTCCTTTTTACTATCCCTTAAGGGTTTTTCTTTTTCAAAACTTTCGTGGTTTCTTTCTTTTTCCCTTTTTCCAATCTTTCCTTCCTTTTCTCATCTATCCAAGCAATCCATCTCAATAGGCAAAACCAAACTTAAGCTACCCACAAATCGAATGAATCAAGTCCTAGATATACCCAAGCTTTTCCAATTCCATTCCAAAGCATATTCTACTTAAGCTACTCAGATAGATGCTTTCAATTGTCGCTCTAAATCTTGCAAGATTTTACAAAATCATCAATCACTTAAGAATAGACAATGAGACTCACAATTTTTTCGGTTAGGGGAGCTTTGGGTGAGAGGAAATCATCCTTAAGGTGAGGATGACCAAGCCGGGCCAAAAGTGTTTCGGTTTGTAATGCCCAAACTTGTGCTTGAAATGTTAGAAGTCATGAAACACAAGTGAAATAGCTTGATCATGCTAATTAAAAGTCCAAATTAAAACTCCAATAAGGCGAAAGCAACAATAGTCTATCAAGTTTCAATACCAATGACAAAGCTTTGTACGCTTCATGTCCTAAGGCTATTAACTTCAAGATGCTTCGAGACTACTAAACTAAAATCGATGATCGAGGATTCTAATTGTTTTGGTTCTCTTTGGAAAAGCAAATGGAATGCAACCTATATGAGACTCAATGCTATGCTGTAATGTAATGCAAACTACATGAAAAACCCGAATGAAAACAAATCTTTTTTGTTTTTCTTAGGTTTTTCGATTTTTTTGGTTTTGTAAAGACATAAGTATTAACAATGCAAAATGGGAAAACAAAACAGAAAACTTCATTAGACCAAAGTTGGTTCCTCCCCAATACTTAAATCACACAGTCTCTGTGGGATCAAAATTTGGAGAAAGAATCGAAAACAAAGAAAGTAAAACATGCTTATTTACAAGGTTGGTGGAGTTGTACCTACATATAGTGGGCGTTTGGATCATACTCCTCGTCGAATTGAAATTTGGGTACTCGTTGTCGGAGTCGTAGGGTCGTGGAGATGCAATGCCTTGTTGACGCACATCAAACGCCGAGGGCCTATGCGGGAGGTCTTTTATTTCACGGTAAGTTTCTACAACACTATCGGACCGTCTAGCATAAGCAAATGTCGGGTCCAAACCTGACACAACCCTTCTTAAGGATCGAACGCTCTTGAAGACTTAAGACCTTGAGGTCGCCGAGAATGGGAGGCCAAGAACTTGGAACTCTCAAAACCTGCGAGAAAACGTTAGGAAACTTCTTAGACCTCTCTTATAGATCAAAATAAGAGATCTAGTCGAGAGAGATTCAGAAGAGTGAAGAAATACGTCGATGGTATCAAAAAGGGGTCTTCGAGTACAACCGTGTACGGCTACGCCGGCCGTACGAAGAAATGGCAACAGAGTTTCACGACCAAATCGCCTCGGATATAAATGAAACTTGGTAAACGTCTTCTTTGGAGAAAATAATGAGTTTGAGTCGAGAAAGATCAAGATAAAGAGGTGATAGGTCGAAGGAATGATTTTGAGGTGTTCTATTGCAAGCCTCGTGGCTATTGCTCTTGCTGAGCGTTGAGTGACAAATGCGAGGTGTTCAAAGAGTTAGTCCAGAATATAATTTGTGTTTTATAGATCTCCAATTCTTTTCTCAACCACATATCTGAACTGTTTCCGCCAAAAACCCTTTTAAACCCTAGGTCTGATTGCTTCTTTATCTGATTTTTGCCTCCGTTGCTTTATTTACGTCTTTCATCACCTGACCATTGCATGCTAAATCAACCTTTCTTTCTGTCTTAGCCATTGCTCAGTCTTGTCTGTCTCTTTATGTTAGTCTTTAGTCTCTGTGGATTCGATCCCTAAGTACTACAGTTGACCGTCTGTGCACTTGCAGATAATTAATTGTCTAGGGTAAAACCTGAGTGACATCACTGCACATGAGGCACAAGAGGTTCTCGAGCAAATGGAAGTCCAATCTACCAGCAATAGGAGATGTTCCATTCAAAGTCTTGAAAAAGATCAACAAAACTCCTACAAGCTTAAGTTGCCAGTTAATGTAAAGATTTCATTTGGTTTCAATGTGAATGATCTAGCTCCTTTCAATGCAGATAAACCTATTTTGGAGTTAGAATCTTCTAAAGCCAGATGCTCCTACAGATCTTATGGTTTTAGCTCCCACTGATCAAGCAAACAAGGAGGCCGTGAAAAGGACTGAAATCATTAAAAAGATTCATGACTAAGTCGTAGAGAATTTGGAGAAGAAAAATGTTCCGCACAAGGCACAAACAAATAAGGGCAGAAAGGAAGTTGGTTTGAGCTAGGAGACTAGGTTTGGCTGCACATGAGGCACGAGAGTATCTCGAACAAATGAAAGAACAGACGGAACAAACCCTGAAGACAACGAGTTTAGGTTGTGAGAACAAGTTGAGGTGGAGAAACGTTGGTCGGATGATGGTGGCGATGACCGCGAGATGAAAATGATCGACATTTGGAATGATGGAATAAGGAGGACCACCATGGCTATGGGAGAACGTTTGATACACCTATAACCTAAGATATGACACACTTAGGGTTCTTGAGATATACACACTCAAGAGAGAGCTAACATGAGAAAGAGTCGATTTTGTTTTAATTCAAAATGCTAGCTAAAAGAGAAATGAGTCTTTACAATAGTTTAAATACTCCACGCCAAAATGAAACCCTAAACAATGGGTCCAAAACGCGGATCATTACTAAAGGTAAGATTAACTCAAAAAGCAAGGTTCAAATGGATAGAATAAAGGCTCCTTCTAGCGGTCATAAGTTTGAATGATGCTTTGATGCGGTCTTTTGTGAGGTCTAGTGCAATGGGCATCATTAAACATTTGTGAGTAAACCCAATGGGAAAAACCTCCCTAAAGGAAGAGTACCTGACACAACCCTCCTTACGCATCAAACTCTCTTGAAGACTCAAGACGCTTGAGGTCGGCAAGAATGGGAGGCCACAAACTTGTCTCTCTCCAAACATGCGGCAAACATCATGAAACTCTTTAGACCCCTCTTATATGTTCAAATAAGAGATGTAGTCGAGAAAGATTCAGGGGAAAAGAGAAATAGGTCGGGAAAGTCGAAATGGGTGTATCAGTACGGGCGTGTACGGCTACGCCGACCATACGAAGAAATGGTGACAAAGTTTCACGACCAAAACGCCTCAGATCAACATGAAACTTGGTAGACGCCTTTTTTAGAACAAATAAGGAGATGTAGTCGAGAGAGATGTCGAGAAAGAGGTGTTTAGGTCGGAGGAGTGATATTGAGGTCGCAACGTACGACCGGATCACGTCATGTGTGTCGTACAAGACCTAATGGTCGCAGGTTCAAGTCCTGCTATACCATGTCTTCACGTTTGTTCGACATGATCGTCTCCAAACGTTGTGATTCTTTGCAAGCCTCCATCTTTACTCAAATGATGAAGAACAATCGAAAGAAACCCTGGGGTTAACGAGCTTAGGCTGTGGGAAAGTGATGGGGTTGAAAAGTGTCGGCCGAAGATGAAATGCGGCTGCCGTGAAGTGAGAAATTGTGAGATTCGAACGGCGGAATGAGAAGGACCACCAAGGCTATGAGAGAACCTTGGACACACCTTAGAACCTAAGATATTACACACTTAGGGTTCCTGAGATGTGACACACTCAAGAGAAAAAAGCTAACATGAGTAAAGACTCGTTTTTATTCAAAATGGTAGCTAAGAGATAAATGAGTCTTTACAATAGCTTAAATACTCCAAGACAAAGTGAAACCCTAAAAAGAGGCTCAAAACGCGGAGTATAGCTATGGATAAGATTAACTTAAAAAGCAACATTTCAAATGGATAGAATCAAGGCTCCTTATAACAGTCACAAGCTTAAAGGTTACTTGATGCGGTCTTAAGTGAGGTCTAGTGCAATGAGCCTCATTAAACCTTTGTGAGTAAATCCAATGGGAAAAACCTCACCGAAGGAAGAGTACCCGTTAAGACCTCAAAATTCCGACTTAATCACTTAAAGATGAGATGAGTAAGTTGTATAACATCGCCTCTTCCTTCTTCTTCAAGTGGTGGCAATGAATCTTCAAGTCCTCCATAGCCCTCATCAAAGCATTGGCAAGTCTTCTAGATTGAACACGTGATGGGTCCAGTTGGCGCTTGAAGAGAAGTCTCCTCTTGTTCGGTCTCAAGCTCTTTGCTACTCAATCTTATATCATCCCCTCCTTCTTCAAAAGGACTTGACCTCAAATCTGTGGGATCTACATCAAAAGAAATCAAGTCACTAGTGTTGAAGCTTGAGCTAACATTGAACTTACCTTGAAGATATAATTGATAAGCATTTTCATTGATCTTCTTTGTGATTTGGAAGGGTCCATAAATCCGTGGCTTGAGCTTTGAGTCTCTTTCTTCCGGGAACCGATCTTTTCTCAAATGAATCCACACCCAATCAACTTCTTTGAATACATGTGCTTTGTGTCCCTTGTTGGCTTGTCTTGTATAATACTCGATCTTAGACTCTATGTTGGCATTGGCTTGTTCAAGCAAAGCTTACACTTGCTCGGCCTTCTTCTTACCACATACACTTATGCTTTCACTCAAAGGCAAGGGAATTAAATCCAAAGGGGTGAGAGGAACATAGCCATAAACAATCTCAAATGGACAAAACTTAGTAGTTGAATGCTTAGCTATGTTATAAGCTAATTCCCCATGAGGCAAACAATCTTCCCAATATTTCAAATTCTTTTTAATCAAAGCTCTAAGAAGCATAGCCATAGTTACATTCATAACTTCGGTTTGTCCATCCGTTTAAGGATGATAAGTAGTAGAAAATAACAATTTAGTACCAAGTCTATTTCAAAGGGTTCTCCAAAAATGACTCAAAAACTTGGTGTCTCTATCCGAAATAATAGTCTTAAGCATGTCATGCAATTTTACTACCTCTTTAAAGAACAAGTTAGCAATGTGCGATGCATCATCCGTTTTGTGACATGGTATGAAATGAGCCATTTTTGAGAAACTATCAACAACTATGAAAATGGAATCATGACCATATCTAGTCTTAGGAAAACCAAGGNTAATAGTCTTAAGCATGTCATGCAATTTTACTACCTCTTTAAAGAACAAGTTAGCAATGTGCGATGCATCATCCGTTTTGTGACATGGTATGAAATGAGCCATTTTTGAGAAACTATCAACAACTATGAAAATGGAATCATGACCATATCTAGTCTTAGGAAAACCAAGGACAAAGTCCATAGACACATCATGCCAAGGATGAGATGCAATCGGGAGAGGGGTATACAAACCGAAAGGCTAAGATTTAGCCTTAGCTTGCTTGCACTTAAGGCAATGGGAGCAAAGTTTCTCCACGTCCTTCTTCAAGTGTGGGCAAAAGAAATGGTCTTGAGCCACCTTCATAGTTTTATCCACTCCAAAGTGTCCCATAAGGCTGCCACTATGAGCTTCCCTAATCAACAACGAATAAATCCATAAGGTACACACAATCGGTTCTTAAAGAAAATAACCATCAAGGATGTAATAGTGATCCAAGGCATGAGATAAACATTCAACATAAACATCCTTAAAGTCATATCATCAGCATATAAACCTTTTAGTTGCTCAAGCCTAGAAGTCTAGCATTTAAGCTAGAAAGAAGAGTGTACCTCCTTGATAATGCATCAGCTACCACATTATCTTTACCTTGTTTGTAAGCAATGACATAAGGGAAGGTTTCTATGAACTCTACCCATCTTGCATGCATTTTGTTGAGCTTGTGTTGGCTCTTAAGGTTTTTGGGTGACTCATGATCCATATGGATCACGAACTCCTTAGGCCAAAGAAAGTGTTTCCAAGTCTTTAAAGCCTGAACCAAAGCATACAATTCCTTGTCATAAGTGGGAAAATTAAGGGTGGCTCCTCCAAGATTTTCACTAAAAAGTTCTGGGCTTCTTCTTTTGCATAAGAACTGCTCCAATCCCAAATCCAGAGGCATCACACTCAATCTCAAAGGTTTTGTTGAAATCTGGCAACATAAGCAAATGGGCATTAATGAGTTTCTCTTTCACGACTTGAAAGGCATTCTCCGGAGCTTCTTCCCACTTGAATCCTACAGATTTCTTGATAACCTCAATGAGGGGAGTTGGTAAAATGCTAAAGTCTATTACGAATCTCCTATAGAAACCGCCTAAGCCATGGAAACTTCTTACTTCTCCCACTGTCTTGGGGGTTGGCCATACTCTAATGGCTTTGACATTCTCTTCATCAAATAGAACTCCTACAACCGACACAACAAAACCAAAAAAAAACTAGGTTATTCGTTCCAAATGTGCAATTAGCCAAATTAGCAAAGAGTTGTTCCTTCCTAAGCACTTCTAGAACCAAATTCAAATGCTCAACATGATCATCTAGGTTCTTGCTATAGCTTAGGATATCATTAAAGTAAACAACCACAAACAATCCAAGGAATTTCCTAAGGACATGTTTCATTAATCTCATGAAGGTGCTTAGAGCATTGGTTAGGCCAAAAAGCATCACCAACCACTCATACAAGCTATGCTTAGTTTTAAATGCGGGTTTCCATTCATCTCCTTCTTTCATCCTAATTTGGTGGTAGCCACTCTTAAGATCTATTTTGGAAAACACCTTGGAACCATAGAGCTCATCTAACATATCATCAAGCCTAGGGATTGGATGGCAATACTTAACCGTGATGTTGTTGATTGCACGAAAATCCACACACATGCGCCATGTTCCATCTTTCTTTGGGACCAAGAGCACGGGCACAACACATGGACTTAAGATCTCCCTATGATGTGATCCTAGATGGATCAGAACTGAAATTGGAACAATGGAAGTTCAAGAAATTTCCAAGACGTTGGAGATACCTAATGGAGCGGTCACAAGGAGCAAAGGAACTCGCCAAGATCATGGAGGATATTCTAGGGATGACTCAAGATAAGGAGCATGAAGCCGTACCAAGCTACATCAACCTCATCCAAGCATTTGAAGAAGATCAAGGTATTCACTTAGTAGTTAAGTGATGTATCTAGTACTCTTTTTCCTATACTTTGGTTTTGTCCCTTTGGGTTTTCTAGAGCATAGATTTTAATGAGGCTAGATAAATTAGTTTCATCTGTACTACTTAGTAATATTTGATCTAGTCAAAGACTCTTAAATAAAGTGGAAGAATTGAAGAAGCCAATAAAGAAGATGGAGGAACCAAAAAGTCATATTTAAAGTCTTTGTCTTATTTATTGCTTTTATGTTATTTTCAAGTAGGAGCCTTTTTCATCTCCTTCCTCTATATATTATGCAAGAAATTATCAATAAAATCATCCATCTTTTTGTTTTGATAACTGTATTGAATCATTTGAGTGCTATACTAAAGATTGTTGTGAAGCCAACAAAACCCCTTTTCTTCTTCGAAGTAATTCTGTCTACTTTTTGTGTGAATCAACTAAGTAGCAGTCATCTATCCTTTCATTTGATCCTATCATAGATAATCTGATTATATCATCATCATCATCATCACTTCGTTCATCCATTCCGACAGCCACCATTCTACATCAACCGTCATCATTTCGCATCAAAACGTACAGAAACGTTCATCTATTCATATCTTCCACAACCTCTGATCATATCACCTCAAGAACACTAGCTCATCACGCCAAAGCCATCCATCCTCGGGCTAGGATCACGTCAAGTGGTATCAGAGCACTTTGGCGTAGCTAAGTGTCTCGTTTCTCTTTCGATTTTTACGATTTTTACGTTTTTATGCGATTTTTCTTGAAGAAAAATCTGATTGTTATCTTTCTTTTGTGGCTGATAATCTTCTCAAAATATATACATCTTCCATTGATATATATTCTGTGTTTAATTTGTTTCAACCATAGGTGCTTTGATCCTTTTCTTGTTTTTGTTGTCCTTGTCGTTAGAAACCGATGGGAAGTCAAGATGATGAAGAAACAAGTAAGACAAACGAGAGGAAACTGATGATGGAGGATATGAGAAAGATGATGAGAGAGATGTTGGTTGAGAAAAAGAATGATACAACACCTACAGCCCCTCGCAGACCATCAGCTCGTAGAGCACACCATCGTAGACCCGCAAACAGAGAAAATGGTGAAGATGAGTCGCTGCCCACAAAATCTTAATATTCCAGTGCAACACATAATAGAAGAAGTCAGAGAAGTGATGGTAGCAAAGGAGACGAAGAGAAGAACCAATACCTCAAAGGCGACATCAATTTGACAACATAAAGCTCAAAATGCCAACCTTTGTTGGTAGAAATGATCATGATGCGTATCTCGAATGGGAAATAAAAATGGATCTTGTTTTTGATTGTAGGCAACCTCCCGAGGCCAGCAAGGTTAAGATAGTAGTGACGGACTTTAGTGATTATGCTCTTACATGTTGGGAACAAAACGTAACAACAAGAAGAAGAGTTGGTGATCACTACATGGGATCAACTCAGAACCACAATGAGGAAATGACTTGTGCCTGATTATTATCATCGTGAGCTACATCAACGTCTT
>OVAU01002641.1:0-12182 GCA_900406315.1 Biscutella laevigata subsp. laevigata
CTTTTGAATATATAAATGGACAATGTTCATTGAAAGAGCATCTCAGAACTTTTGAAATCATTGATTAATTTGGTTGTTTTATAGCCTTTTCAATATAAGCATTATGCATAATGGTATAAGAAATATTTTTCGATTAAAATTAAACAATTTATTGGACTGTTAACTTAGGGGTGAGTAAAATTATCAAGCCGAATGGTAATTTACCAAATACAACCAAAATTCATTAAATCGAATTCCAATCAAACGAAACTTTACAAAAATCTAAATGGATACAAAAAAAGTTTATATCAAATTTTCAAATCGAATCGAATTCAAAATTTCATAAAACTAAATGATTTAATCGAAATAAATATATTTTAATTAGTTATATTGTAAAATACGTTTAAATTTTAGTATTAATTAAAATAATGATTATGTTTTTTACACTACTATATAAAACCTAACACAATTAANCAATATAGATTTTTTTTCAAATGAATATATTTTTTTAAGAAAATTAAAATCTGAATAACTCAAACATATTTTAAAAAATTAATACCCAGATAACTTAAACCAACCAAATCCAGTAACCGATCGGTCACACTAGGTGAAATTAGATCTCAAATTGTCAAAATATATTATTCCTTTGAAGATTAAAAAGAAAAAAACCAAGCCATGGTGAATAGTGATCATCCAAAAAACTTATAGATTGCAAATGGGCAGTGGCTGCTCTTATATCTCTTACTCTTCTTCCACTTTCATTGCCACTTCTTTCTCTATTTCTTCTCCCCCTTCTTCGCCTAAACTCACTCCTAGAAATCTACGGACCCAATTGAGAAAGCAAGCACCTTTAAGGTGTGTTAGATCCCTGGAGATGGAATCACATAAACCCGAGTTTGATGTTGAAAAGTTTGATGATGAGTTTGTTCAGAAGTTGGTTTATGATGCTCTCGTTTGGTCTTCTCTTCACGGACTTGTTGTTGGTGACAAAACTTATCAGGTTAGTTTGCTTCCACAACTACTGTCCTTTGAATCTTGTGCTCCGATTAAGTTGGATTGCAATTGATGGTCTTTAAATCGTGTTTGGTCAATCCAATTGGATGCCATTCTTGTAATGACCCGGATCATACTCATACGCTGCTCAGACGTGAAATCTGGTTTCATTTCAATGGTTTTGATGAGAATTTGGATTGCAGAAATCAGGAAAAGTTCCTGGAGTTGGGATGATGCACGCTCCAATTGCATTGCTACCTACACCATTTCCAGAAATTTACTGGAAGCAAGCTTGTGATGTTGCTCCAATCTTCAATGAATTGGTTGATCGTGTGAGCTTGGATGGGAAATTCATACAAGAAAGTCTCTCCAGGTTTATTCTCTCTCTTCCTCTCTTGTTCTTGTACACATCTAATCTAATAACAACCTTGTCCTTTTGATTGATTCTTTTATGTTCTAGGACGAAAAAAGTTGACATCTTTACATCTAGACTACTCGACATTCACTCCAAGATGCTAGAAAGCAACAAGAAAGAGGTCATTTACATTATCTCTGGCTTCATGTTTAGAGCTTTTCTGGATCTCATTGATTTGGCTGTGTTTGTGTTTGCAGGATATTCGTTTGGGTTTACATCGATCAGATTATATGCTTGACGAGGAAACAAAATCACTTCTTCAGATAGAGATGAATACTATCTCCTCTTCATTTTCAGGCCTTGGTCGTCTTGTCAGCGAGCTACACCAGTATGCACAGCTTTACACAGTCTTCTGAATAAAGGGTTTAGCTAAAAGGGTTCCATTTTGTTGCAGGTCGTTGCTTCGATCTTATGGAGATCATCTTGGACTAGACTCTGAACGTGTACCTAAAAATTCATCCACAAGCCAATTTGCTGATGCAATGGCTAAAGCTTGGCAGGAGTACAATAACCCAAGGTTAGCTAATGAGTTTGTGACTGATAAAAATTACTGAAATCAAGAATCAACGACCATGTTTACAGATCGAATGTTTCTGTTTCAGAGCCGTGATCATGGTTGTTGTGCAGCCGGAAGAACGCAACATGTATGATCAACATTGGCAAAGCAGTGTACTGAGAGAAAAATATCCTCTTCTAATCTTGTTTGCATCTCAACTCTTATTATGTTTTGTTCAAAAACTGAGCTCTTCCTTAGCTTTGAAACACGCACAGTATTGTAACTATCAGGAAGACTCTAGCTGAAGTCGAAGCTGAAGGACGTGTACAGGAGGATGGAACCCTTACTGTGTAAGCAACTGTTAGTATTTACACATTGTTCTTGAAATCGATAGTAAGGTTATTTGTTGTTGCAGTGGTGGCCATGAAGTTGCGGTGGTTTATTTCAGATCAGGCTATTCTCCCAATGATTATCCATCTGAATCAGTAAGTTAACCATCTTCTTTCTCATTTTGTGGCTTGAATCTTTGAGCATATTCTGAATAATAATGTGATTTGCAGGAATGGAATGCTAGGTTGCTTATAGAACAGTCTTCAGCTGTCAAATGTCCATCGATAGCTTATCATTTAACCGGTACCAAGAAAATCCAGCAAGAACTCGCAAAACCAGGTGTTCTTGAGAGGTAAATGCTGAAACTGAAGAGCCACATTTCTCAAAGGCTATGAACGTTTTGAACTTTAAAACAGGTTTCTGGATAACAAAGAGGACATCGCTAAGCTGAGGAAATGCTTTGCTGGGCTTTGGAGCTTGGATGATACAGAGATAGTCAAGAAAGCTATTGAAAAACCGGAGTTATTCGTTATGAAGCCTCAGAGAGAAGGAGGAGGTTAGAAGTTAGAACCCAATCCTCGAACCTGCTAACTTTTTCCTGTAATGTTCTATGTGTATCTTGGATTCTCTCAGGAAACAACATCTATGGAGATGATGTGAGGGAGAATCTTCTGAGATTGCAGAAAGATGGAGAGGAAGAGAACGCTGCGTATATCTTAATGCAGAGGATATTCCCAAAGGTGTCGAAAATGTTCTTGGTGAGAGAAGGTGTTTACCATAAAGATCAAGCTATATCAGAACTTGGTATCTATGGTGCTTACCTCAGGTACAGAAGAAGGAACTTTGTATACTTATATTTACTCTAGTTGATTTTGTGATGAAATGGAATGTGTAGGAACAAAGAGAGAGTTATAGTAAATGAACAGAGTGGTTACCTGATGCGTACGAAGGTCTCATCATCAGATGAAGGTGGTGTTGCAGCTGGTTTTGCAGTCTTGGACAGTGTTTATTTGAATTGAGATTGATCACACTCACAACTATCGTCTGATTAATGTTTTGTTTCTTCTTTCTTGCTTGTTAAAGATTTGTGTGTTACTTCATGATGATCTATAAAGACCAGACCAGAGAAAGATCTTTACAATTCTTTCAATAAAGCATCCATGTTTCAACTCTTCTTCGGCGTGGTTATCTTTGCCTCTTCGTAAAGATTAGTGTCTTTATCAGTCACATAAGTGTTCGAACCCAAAATTTGGTTTCAAATCGTATTTGGATATCACAAAATAACTGAATTGATAGTTTTGAACTATTATGAATTTCAGTTCGGTTCGGTTAATAATAAAAAATATGATCTATAAAGACTATAATACCAAACCAACTTGGGTATTTAGAATCTAAAAATTCAAAAACTGAATAACCAACCCGACTTGAATTATTAATACCAAACCACAACCAAACTGAATATCCGAATGGACACTACTACGAATGATTCGTTATTCACACTAATACAAATACAATTATTAATATCACAAATCAACTAGAATTACGTACTAATGTATGTCCAATACCTCTACGTTTTGAGGGAAAGATATATAAGAAGAAGCTAGCCACAATTCCCACCATAACAGCAAAATATCTAATGAAAATCACTAAATGACTACCCNGAAAATTTGGTTTCAAATCGTATTTGGATATCACAAATCAACTAGAATTACGTACTAATGTATGTCCAATACCTCTACGTTTTGAGGGAAAGATATATAAGAAGAAGCTAGCCACAATTCCCACCATAACCGCAAAATATCTAATGAAAATCACTAAATGACTACCCCAACTGTCGCCGTCGTCCTCCGGGAGTAAACACCTCCGGAAATCAGTACTATCTACAGCTAAAGCCAAGAACACGATCACTGAGACAAAAACATGAACGAAATCAACAAAACTCAGTTTGTATCTCTGTTTCTTGTCGCTCGTTAAGCCGGATTCCGGATCATAAGCATCATTCACATAGTCGATCCTGAGATTTATAGCATTAGAAGCAAGAATGAAAAAAAATGATCTCCTTATACATCTAAAAGCTTTTGATATAGAAAAAGTTACGAAAAAAAATTTGAATCTAATTATAATCCATTTTATTAAAACAAAAAATCATAATGAATCATTTTATTAGAAAAATATTTCGTTACGATAACATTACTTTCTTATAATAATATGAGATTACAATAATTTAAATTAAATTTTGGAATTTACTAATTACGAAATAACCAATAAAATAACCAATTAAATTTTATTAGAAAAATAATCACCTAATAAAATTGTTATATGCGATTTTATTTCAGCAATATCTCTGGTTTTATAAAATTTTAAAATGATATGATTTATCAATTATATTATTGATTATTTTTACTTGATATTTATTACAACAAAAAATTAGGATTAATTTCAGAACAAAAATATTAATATTTGCGGATTCAACTCTTGTTCTAAAAAAAGTCACCTTTCATTTGGATAATCGTTGACTATGTAGAGTCCATTCACGGTGGCAATGCCGTGGTAGATACGACCGTCTTCACCTACAAAAGAGTCAGTGAAGGAGGAGAAGAAGCAAGCCGCGGCGCAAAGAGATATGAGGGAAATGGTGAGGACTTTGTTGGTAGGTTTACTTGTGCAGTCGCCACCGTTGGAGAAAGAAGGGATTAAGGTTTCGAACACGATGGCAGTTCCGGTCGGCATGAGGTTAGCTAGGTTTCCGGAGGCTGGTAGAGATCTAAAGAATGCCTCGGACATTTTTGTGTTTACTTTGGTCACGAGGGGAATAGTTTTGTATATATGGAGAAAGAGTGTTTGTTATGTTCTTGAATACGTAATACATGCATGCGTGAGGATACCATTGACGTGTCTTTATAGGCATTTCGTAAAGAAATCGACTTTTCTTTGGTATACAAAATGTATAGGGTGTGCATTCGAGTTATGTATTTAGATTCGGTTTTGATTTATTTGGATTTCGGCTTTTTGGATTTATGTTTAGAGAATCCAATCACATTATTTTGTTTTTTTGGGTGGGTTTGTATCATTTTGGGTTTACACAAATATTTTTGTATCATTTTGGGTTCGATTAAAGTTCTCGGGATTTCAATCTAAAATACTAAAAACAAAATTTAAATCATCTTCAATAAAATATCACAAAAATATTTAACAAAAAAAAAATATCACAAAAATAAACAAAAATTGAGAAACTTAAAAAAAATATGAAAATTAATATTACATGCATATTCTAAAATATGATAAATAAATATTGAATATTTAAGTTTAAGTTCAGATTTTTGGTAACTACTTTAGACTTTGAATTTGGTTCAGATTTTTATCCGAATCCAGAATATCTCACTGGATTTGTTTTCGAATTAGTATTTTATGGGTTGGGGTTCACATTTGGATTTTTACCCGACTATATATAAATCTGTTCTTTTTGAATGATGATGCATTTAACCAGGACATGTAGCCTAGTGGTTTGTGCTAGTGCGGTCACTGTGTTATTACCCGAGATCGAGTTCCCATATTTTATATTTGTGAACAAAGAAATGTTCGCAAGTTTTGATCAACCTACTAGAATTTAAGGAAATAGCAAGAAAACACAAAAATAAACGTAAGAATTTGGAGAATTGGCATGTTCTATGAAATTAAGTCCATTAAGCTATATAGTTGCATGGTTGCACCTAACTCCTTTCGATGAGTTGTTGTATAAATATATATGTACGTGAATCTGAAATAAAAGTTGAGAAAGTAATTAAACAAGATTGAGAAATATATTGTTAGAGATTCTCCATAGATGATGAGAGGAAGAAGAAAAGAGAAATTGTGATTCAAGTCGATAAAACTGAAAGTACAAGAGTTATGAGAATTAAGTACTCGATTAGCTTAACGTAACTAACTTAACAGCCTAATTAAGAATAATCACATAATTAATCTGGTTAACTCTAAACCAGACTAAACCAATAATATAACTTTAATATACCCCCTCAAGGCTTTATCCTCTCACGCAGAAGGATGATAAAGGCTTGACAAGAGACATTTTCTTTAGAAGATGATGAAATGGTCCCGGTTGAAGTGGCTTTGTGAATGTGTCAGGGATCTGATTTCCGGATGACACATGAATTGTCTTCAAAAAACCAGACTTTACATGATTCCTTATGGTGTGGCAATCAATCTCAACGTGTTTCGTTCGTTCATGAAACACGTGATTGGTTGCCAAATGAATGGCGGACTTTGAGTCACAGAACAACTTTGCAGGAGCTGTCGTCTGGATCTTCAAGAAAGTCAGTATCTGTTGCAACCAAACGAGCTCGCAAGACGCCAGAGAGAGACTTCGATATTCTGCTTCAGTGCTGCTTCGACTGATCTGTTGCTGTTTCTTTGATTTCCACGAAATCAACGAATCACCAAGGAAAATGCATTGACCCGAGACAGATCTCCTTGTATCTTTACATGCAGCCCAATCAGCGTCCGCAAAACCATTGAGACACACCGGAGATGAAGCCGAGTAGAAAAGTCCCTGACCAGGATTGAACTTGATATACCTCAGGATCCTGTGAGCAGCAGTTAAATGAGCATCAGTCGGAGCAGACATGAACTGACTTAAAGTATGAACTGCATATGTAATATCGGGTCTAGTAATAGTTAAATAAAGAAGCTATCCAACCAAGGTCATAAAGCAAAGAGGTTCTTCTAACAGAGTCCCTGAATCCTTAGTCAAACTAACAGAAGGATCCATAGGAACCGAAGCAGGTTTACAGCCTAACAAGTTAGCAGAATCTAACAAAGATAAAGAATATTTGCGTTGAGACACCGAGATGCCAGCAGAAGAACGAGCTATTTCTAAGCCTAAGAAAAACGTAAAGGACCAAGGTCTTTGACAAGAAACTCTTTATTTAGCAAGTCCTTCAAGCGTTGAACCTCTGCATCACAATCAGACGCAATCATTATGTCATCAACATAAATGAGAATAGCAGTAAAAGAAGTGGAAGAGTGTTTAGCAAACAGTGTGTTATCAGAAGGGCATTGCTGATAGTTGTCCTTGAGAAGAACAGTGGATGATCGGTTGTACCACTGTCCGAAGCTTGCTTCAAACCGTAGATACTCTTCTTTAGTCGGCAAACAGAGTTCAGAGGTAAAACTGTACCCTCAGGTGGAGTGTACCCTTGAGGAAGAGACATGAATATCTCTTCATCTAATTCAGCATTGAGGAACGCATTTGCAATGTCCAGCTGAGTCAATGTCCAACCCTTTATTGCCGCAAGACTAAGCATGAGTTTGACAGTGCTCAATTTCGCCACTGGAGCAAATGTGTCTATGTAATCAATCCCTTCTTGCTGGTTAAACCCTTTAGCCACCAAGCGTGCTTTGTAGCGCTCAACTGTGCCATCCGCGTTGTATTTGATGGTGTAGACCCATTTACAGCCGATGACATTAGCATCAGGGGGCAAAGACTCAATCACCCATGTTCCATTGTTTTCCATGGCCTGAAGTTCAGCGTTTGAAGCCATCTTCCATTTGTCAGATTTCATGGCCTGTTTGAAAGTGGTGGGTTCCGTCTCTAAAGTGTAATTAAAAACATAAGACTGAAAACGAGGTGTTAGACGATCATATGATAAGACAGTAGATAAAGGAAATGGTGTTGTGTAATTGGGATTATCAATTTGTGCAAAGGGGACAAATGCACAGTGATAGTCAGAGAGATACTTGGGTGCCTTAGAGTGACGTTTGGGTCTGTCAAGAAGTTGAGGATTGATGATTGGTGCCAAAGGAGGAGAAGGAAGAGGATCAATAGTCTTTGTTGATGGTGGAAGAACATTAGGTGTCTGAACATCAGTCGGCGTATCAACTTGTTGATGTGGAAGATCCACCACTGGAGTAACTAGAGGAGTCGGTGGTGGAGGGGGCAAGACTTGCGGAGCTAAGACATGTGGAACAGAACTTGGCATGGAAATAGAATCAGATATATGATTCGGAATAAAAGAAGGTAAAATGCTATCATGAAACAAACTTGATGATGCATCAGAAGAATGAGCAACATCTTGAAAAGGATACAAATGCTCTTTAAACACCACATTCCGAGATACAGTAGTGGAATGAGACTCAAGATCAATCACTTTATAGCCTTTATATCCCGATGGATAACCTATAAAAGCACAAGGCTTTGCACGGGGTGAGAATTTGTTCCTATCTTTGTCATAGGTCGAAACATAACACAGACTACCAAAGGTTCGAAGATGAGAGTATGAAGGAGGTTTGCCTGATAGTTTCTCATATGGAGATATATTGTCAAGCAAATGGGATGAAAGTCTATTGATCAAGTAAACTGAAGTTAAAATGCAATCAGACCAGTAAGCAATAGGGATATTGGACTGAAACATTAGGGATCTTGCCACGTTAAGCAAGTGCTGATGCTTACGCTCCACCACAGAATTTTGTTGAGGAGTGTAAGCACAAATAAAATAGTGGAACATCCCTAAGTCTCTTACCAATTCTGTGAAATGAAGTTCAGGAGCATTGTCACTGCGAATGGCTTTCACCCTGCATTTATACTGGGTTAGAATTTAAGTAAGAAAAGAAGGAAAAATCGAACGAACTTCACTCTTGGATTTCAACATATATATCCAAGTAACCCTGGTGCAATCATCAACAATTGTCAGAAAAAACTTAAAACCTTCAACAGATGGAACATGAAAGGGACCCCAAATATCCAGATGAAGCAAATCAAAAGCATTAGAACTCATATTATTCAAAGATTCATAAGGCAGTCTTTTCTGTTTATCCAAAGGACAAATGGAACAATGCAAATCACTATGAACAGAATTCTGTCTAGGTAAATGTAAAGCAGTAGTCAATTTGTTCAGTTTTGCTACAGATGGATGACCTAGTCTCGCATGCCACGATTCCTCATAAACAGCTACAGAACCACAAAAAGAACCTCCAGGATTAGATGAGTACGAGGGGTCAGTCCTGTCGAGAATATAGAGATTCTGAAAGACGCTACCCTTCCCAATCATCGAGCCCTGAGAAAGGTCCTGAATAGAACAACCATGAGAATGAAACTGAGCAACACAACCAAGAGTTTGCACAAGGGAACTAATATTGATCAAATTGAATCTGAAATCAGGCACATATATAACATTGTATAAAACCAATTTATCTGTAATGAAAACAGTACCATGCTGAGCAATAGGAACCTTTAAACCATTCAGCAAAGAAACGGTGACACCAGACACAGATTTGATATCTCTAAACATATCTAAGTTAGAGCAAACGTGGCTAGAAGCACCACTATCAATAATCCAATCATCACATGATAATATGTTGTGAAGGGAAGAAAGCACATTATGGTTTAAGGAACTCATACCAGAAGTGGAGTGAGTCGCCATGACACCATGCTCAGTGATGGTCGGAGTGGCCTTGTGTTGATCACCAGATGGTTGCATATGTTGGTTGTTCTGGTTGTATTGTGCCATCCAGTCATGCATTTGCTGTGTTGGGAATGGAGCTTGAGAAGCTTGATGAGTCGGGTAACCAGTTGGTTGAGAATATCCTGTAGATTGTATCATAGACGAATGTGGATAGGGCGTAATGTTGGCTTGAGCACAAACATTTGCCACAACATTATTCTTCTGTAAGTTTTGCTGAGGCTGATAGAAGGTTGGCTGAAACTTTGGCGGATTCTTGAACTTATACCCCGGAGGAAAACCATGAACTTTGAAGCATTTCTGGATTGTATGGCCAAGCTTATCACAGTGAGAGAAAACTGGTTTCTGGGAATTCTTGTTGACATTATATGCAGCGATATAACCTTCAGAGGGAACGTCTTTATCAAGGTCAGTTTTGCCGGATACTTGAAAGGCAACATTGTTCATTCTTGAAGTTGGTTTGAGTTGACGTTGTCTTTCTTCTTGAGTCACGATATTAAAGGCTTCTTCAATAGTCGGCATGGGTTTAAGCATCAGAATGTGGCTGCGAGTTTGCTCAAAAGATTCATTGAGTCCCATGAGGAACTTGGTTACTCTACTGCGTTGTTGGATTTTTTCCCATAGAGATGCAGCACTGCATTCGCATTTCCCACACGTACAAACAGGGAGGTCATCATAATTTTTATGTTCTTCCCAGAGAGTGACAAGCTCTGTGTAGTAAGTCGAGACATCCAAAGATCCCTGTTCCAATTTACCAAGCCTTTGCTCAATATCATAAACGCGAGGCGCATCGTCTTGTTTGAAGCGATTAAGCAGATTCTTCCAGATTCCCTCAGCTGTCGAAATAAAGAGGAGACTCTGGCCGATTTTCTTCGAAACTGAATTCATGATCCACGTTGCAACAATATCGTTACAGCGTGACCAAGCGCCATAGTCTCTATGATCCACAGAAGGCTTCAGAATAGTTCCATCTATGAAACCTAACTTGTTTCTAACATTCAGCGCCATGCGTATCGAACGCTTCCAAGAATGGAAATCAGAGGGATTCACTAGTCTATCAGATACAAGAACTGAGATATGTCCAGTAACATCAGCCATATCGGAAAGAATGAAGAAATCGGAAGCGAACGAAGCTTCAAATGAACAAATCAAGACGAAAAGAAGAACAAAGGACCGAAAGAGAGAAAAGATCGGAAAAGATAAGAAGATATCGAGATCGCAAGAAGACGAACAGACGGAGAAAGGTGAAATCGACTTTCGAACCAAGAACAGTAACTCAAGGATTCGTCATCTGTGAAGAATCAGAGAAAGCGGAAGAAAAATTGAGATACATCTGATACCATGTTAGAGATTCTCCATAAATGATTCAAGTCGATAAAACTGAAAGTACAACAGTTACGAGACTTAAGTACTCGATTAGCTTAACGTAACTAACTTAACAGCCTAATTAAGAATAATCACATAATTAATCTGGTTAACTCTAAACCAGACTAAACCAATAATATAACTCTAATATATATCATGATATATTCATAACCTTTTTTCCAAACCATATTCATAATCTTGTATTGAAGAAAATTGGAAAGTAAAGGCTAAATTTCTTGAAATAGTGGTCCAACCGGAAAACCAATTGGTGAATGTCACAATACTACCACGGAATTGCTCACTGATGACTTTCGGTTCGGTTTGAATATTTTTAGTTTTTGAGTTTTTAAGTTATCTTTAAAAGATTCATTTAGATAATTTTATTTTGTAGGTTGAATTCAATTTAGATCATTTCATTTTTGCGTCGGGTGGGATTCTAATGTTATGAATTATTTTCAAAAACTTTTCGGATTTTATTCAGGTTCAGATATTTCCTACCAAAAATATTAAAAACTATTGAAATCCTAAGAAATCTGAAAGTTTAAATCATATTCATTAAACAATATCACAAAAAATCAAAAAACTAAATATAAAATTCAGAATCTATAATAAAAATATATTAAATATATGACATTTAATATTAAACATTAAAAATACTTTAAATATTTTTAAAATAATAAATATTAAATACTTAGACTTAGATTCAAATTTTTCGGATACTAATATGAGTTTCAAATTCGATTTGAAATGTATATGGATCTAAAATATTCTATAAGTAAGTTTCGTACGAATAATTTAATATCTATTCTATTAAAACAGGGTTTATCTACTTAAAAAGTTATAGTGCACCCTTTCATTGATTACTAGGCAAATAATTATATACAAAAATATTTAATAACTATAAGCTAAAATTAATCACGTAAAATTAAACTTAATTAATCACGTAATTTTTTAAAAACAATTTTGAAATTATTTTTATAAGTTTAATAATTTAATAACTAACAACAAAAATATAGGAGAATATTCTCTTGCAAATAATTAATTACAATAATATTTAATCATTATAACTTAATAAATGTAGATAATCACGTGATTTTTTTAAAAAAACTATTGAAATTTATTTTAAAAGATTTATTAATTCAATAACTAA
>OVAU01002642.1:0-12182 GCA_900406315.1 Biscutella laevigata subsp. laevigata
TTCAATCTAATACATCAAAATCCAATAAAAATCTTTCAAATGCACTGAAATCAAAATACATGAAAATATATAGAAATCATAATCCAATAACACCCCTTAGTGTTTCCAGCTAATGTACCATGTTTTCACCATATCGTTTGTTTAGAATTTGTTTGGTTTATTTTACCAAATCCATGTAGTTTTTCATGTCTTCTCGTATTTTAACTAAACCATGTAGATTTTAGATTGTTATAAAACGAAGACAAGTGATTTTAGATGCAAACATGCATTGTCTTTTACTATTATTAGGTATAAAATCTGGTTTATTAGTTAAAATCAAATTGTGATTGGTCAAATAATGGTTAAACATCTTTGTTAACCCAATTAGTAAATAGTATAAACTAGAGTCACTTTTGTTTGCAAATTGATTTCGATCTTTTATTTCAGAGGTAAATCAATTTATAACTTTTAAATTTATAAATATATTAATTTAACATATGATTTGGAAAAACGTAAAAATGAGGTAGAATTTATATGATATAAAATTGTCCGAAAAAAAAAATAGATTGTTGATCTTTTTGTCAATTTACATGAACCAGAACAAGTAAGTCCAATAGTTTAAAATCTTATGAATGAAAAGTTATACAAATGTTCCTAAAAAAATTGAAACTCCAATTTGGTTAACTTTATTAGTTACCAGGAACGAAAGCTTAATGTTCAACTTCAAAATGGGAGTAATAGATTATAATTCCAAATTATCATAGTCTGAAAAAAGAAGAAGCTTACAAGCTTTGTAATCAATAATAATAATTTAAAGAATAGAAACTTTTTTTAGCAAACTGCATTGGATTAAGATTAGAAATGCGATATAGATACCGGAATTAGAAATAAAAACAAGGCAAACAAAACAAAAACAGTTGGCTCCATCTTGCAGCGGGATGTGCAGAGAGTTTTAGGATGTCCCGACCGGTGATTGCTCAAAGCATCTCGCAGAAGAGAAGTTGGTGAATATTAGTGATCGGCTGTAACCCCAAACCAAGATATGCGGACGTGAAAGTAACAGACAACGACCTCATTTGTCGGCTAATCCTGTTGACGTCAGACTGGTGTCGACCCCAAGTTACTACCGAAAAGTAAGAAGAATAGAAACTTCAAAAGTACTAAAAGTAGAACATCAAATTTATTGTAATCCTTTTTTATTGAAAAAATAATAACCGAAAAAAGTAAAAGAAAAGACCAAAAAAAGGGTGAAGAGAGGTCGATGAAGTAGGGTTATACACAATACTTCTCCTTTGGTGTCTCTTTCAGCAACACTTGTCGGCCTTCTCACTTAAACACGCTCTTCACACTCCTCTCTCCCTCCATTTTTATTCACTCCACATAACCCAATTCCACAAGGACAACACATCTCTCAACTTGTTTTCTCCTTCTCATTGAATTTCTTTGTACTTTTTTTTTTCTCTCTGACATCGATAAAGGCAAAACAGTAGAGAAGTAGCCTTTCCTCTCACCTGCAATTACCAGAAGAAGAACAAACGGTTACTTTTCTTTCTATACTGATTCAAACGGCTACTCTTGGCCTTCCCTTTGACCATACATTAGAGAGAAACGGAGAGTTTGAGAAAGATAGAGAGATTCATCTGGCATAACCCAGATGGAATTTGTACCGTTTCTTGTGTCCTTAGGGACTTCTGCAGTTATCTTCCTCGTTCTCATGTTCCTCTTTACTTTGCTCTCTCGTAAATCTGGAAATGTTTCGATTTATTACCCAAATCGGATCCTTAAAGGCATGGATCCATGGGAAGGCAGCTCCTTGACCCGTAACCCTTTTGCTTGGATCCGTGAAGCTTTCAGTTCCTCCGAACAAGATGTCATTAACTTATCTGGCGTTGATACTGCTGTCTACTTCGTCTTCTTGAGCACTGGTTCACTCTCTCTCTCTCTCTCTGCAAGTTTAGTTTGTTCTAAGATGATTTAATAGAGGGTGTTTGTTCTGATCTGGGTTTGAAATTTGACATAAGAAAGTTTTGATCTTTGGAGACAATTAGGGTAAAAAAACCGTTTCCTAGGAGTTTCTTGTTTGGTTGTTTGTTTGTATATTTTTGCCTCTGACGATTTTGTTTGCTCTGTTTTACTTTGTCGATATCTGCTCTAAATAAAGTACCTCTTGTTCTTATAAGTTATAGCTCCTTACTTGTAGACATTCAAGAATTGAAACTAGAGAACCAATATACAACTTTTTGAAAGCCTATATATCTATTAGTCTGTGACTTTGCTGAAGACGGAATTTATTGAAAGTGGATATGTTTAGTTCTCCAAAGAAGATGAAAACGTGTTTCTAATGTCGGTATATGTTTGTTACAGTTCTGGGGATATTTGCTTTGTCGGGTGTTCTTTTCCTACCGGTCTTACTCCCTTTAGCCGCAACAGACCACGGTATAAAGAGCGCCGCAAGGAGCCCTACAGATACCACAAGCAAAGGAGCTTTTAGCCAGCTTGATAATCTATCAATGGCTAACGTCTCAGTAAGAACACAAAACACAGACTTTTTTCCTCATCACATTTCAGATTTCACTGTTCTGATCATTTTTAGTAAAATGTTATCCTTCGTTTTAACAGGAAAAGAGTTGGAGACTGTGGGGGTTCTTAGGAGCGGTTTACTGGATATCTCTGGTCACGTATTTCTTGTTGTGGAAAGCTTATAAGCATGTCTCTGCATTAAGAGCTCAAGCTCTTATGGCTGATGATGTTAAACCCGAACAATTCGCTATTCTTGTTAGGGATATACCTCCCTCACCTGACGGGAAGACACAGAAAGAGTTCATTGATTCTTATTTCAGAGAAATATACCCTGAGACATTCTACAGATCGCTTGTCGTTACAGAAAACAGCAAGGTTATATCTGCTTCTTCTGCCTTAAAGTGTCTATGCATCACAGTGATGATTCAAGCTTTAATTATATCTTAATCTTTGCTCTTATGCTGTGTGTAGGTTAATAAGATATGGGAAGATTTGGAAGGTTACAAAAAGAAGCTTGCACGTGCAGAAGCTATATATGCAGCGACTAGTAACCGACCCACGACCAAAACCGGCTGTCTTGGGCTAGTCGGTAAACAAGTAGACAGCATTGAGTATTACACTGAGCAAATCAATGAATCTGTAGCCAAGCTAGAATCGGAGCAGAAAGTGGTTCTTGCTGAGAAGCAGCACCCCGCAGCCATTGTTTTCTTCACCAACCGGAATATTGCTGCTTCAGCTGCTCAATCTCTGCACTGCCAGATGGTCGATAAATGGACAGTCACTGAAGCTCCTGAGCCTCGACAGCTTATCTGGACGAATCTCAAGATCAAGATGTTCAATAGAATAATCCGGCAATACTTTATCTACTTCTTTGTTGCATTGACCATTCTGTTTTACATGATCCCGATTACCTTCGTCTCTGCATTTACCACTCTTCAGAATCTCCAGAAGATTCTTCCGTTCATAAAGCCAGTCGTGGACATAACCTTCATAAGAACCATTTTGGAATCTTTCCTTCCTCAGATTGCTCTCATCATTTTCTTGATGTTGCTGCCTAAGTTTCTCTACTTCCTCTCGAAAGCCGAAGGGATTCCTTCGGAGAGCCACGCCATTAGAGCTACTTCGGGCAAGTACTTTTACTTCTCGGTGTTGAATGTCTTCATCGGTGTAACCCTTGGAGGGGCATTGTTTGACACATTGAAGGTAATCGAAAAGGATCCCAACTCCACCGTAACCCTTTTGGCTAGTAGCCTCCCTAAGAGCGCGACTTTCTTCTTGACATACGTTGCTCTCAAGTGAGTTTTCTTTCCTTTTTTACTTAACTAAATACACACGTTACTATACTCTTTTATCCTCTGTTTCTTATGTCTTTGAATATTTTTCAACTTCAGGTTCTTTGTGGGTTATGGCCTCGAGCTGTCTCGGATAATACCTTTGATAATATTCCATCTAAAGAAGAAGTATCTTTGCAAAACCGAAGCAGAGGTCAAAGAAGCTTGGTACCCGGGAGACTTAAGCTACGCGACTAGGATTCCTGCAGACATGCTCATCCTCACAATCACGTTCTGCTACTCCGTAATCGCTCCTCTAATTCTCATATTTGGTGTCATCTACTTCGGTTTAGGCTGGCTCATCGGCAGGAATCAGGTCAGATTTTTCTCTCGCTACTTAGGTTTTTAAAACACATTAAAACGTGATCTTGATCGGGGTTTTTACGGGTTTTGATCAGGCGTTGAAAGTGTACGTTCCTGCATACGAGAGTTACGGAAGGATGTGGCCGCATATTCACACGCGCATACTTGCAGCGTTGTTTCTTTTCCAAGTGGTTATGTTCGGTTACTTGGGAGCGAAGTTGTTCGTTTGGGCTGTCCTAGTAATTCCTATAATCGTTGCCTCTCTCATTTTCGGTTACGTGTGCCGCCAGAAATTCTACGCAGGGTTCGAACACACAGCTCTCGAGGTGGCTTGCCGTGAGCTGAAGCAGAGTCCAGACTTGGAGGAGATTTTCAGATCATACATTCCGCATAGCTTGGGCTCTCACAAACCAGAAGATCACCAGTTCAAAGGCGCATTGTCTCGCTATCAAGACTATACTGGAATGGCAGCCGCTTAAATATTTGAACCCAATCCCAACTCTCGCATAGATTTTATTTGTTGGTTTTTAGAAGCTCTTTTTTATTATTGTGTGTGATTTTAGGGTTTGTTTAGGATCCTCTTTCTCTTTGTATGTGTTCCTTGGTTGTTGTAACTTGTAATTTTGTAATCTACGTTTAAATATCAACTTGATTTGTCGTTTAAATGGAAGTTCTTACTTGTTTTCTTTACCCGTTGCAAATTGCATTCAAGGAAATTCAAATTGTAATATATTATCTATGTTCATCGAATTCAAATGTCAAAAGATTCAAGGAAACAAATTTAATAGAAACAATTTATTTCTCATAAGCTAGAAATCGGTTTGGGTCCGGTCGATAAAGGAGAGGGGATGTCTTCAGGCGCACGGACCGGTTTCACCCACCGGCCGGTCTGTTTGTTGAGGATTAGACCCTTATGTGCTACTTGGTACCAAAACTCAGGTATCCTTAGATGATCCAACAACATATCTGTGCTCTTGTTTACAGATGCAACGTCTCTCCTTGCGTTAACTCTAAACCCCGATTTCTTGGTGTGGAAGCCATCTAAAACATGGAGATACACCTCGAGATTATGAGACCTGGCTAAGTCTGAGTCGCGTTTTACATAAGGCGAACTGAATACATCGAGCTTAAGCTGCGTTCCGACATGCCTGTAGACCCAATTCAGCCTTGAAGTTATCGGGTTGAGTTTATTTAGTACCTTATTGAACACAATACCAGGGAGCTTAGGTACGATGTCTTGTTTGTTTACCACGCGTAACACCTTAACACCTAAACTGTTTAGTCTTTCCTTGAATGCCAAGTTACCTACCCTAGGCGCACCAAACGAGATCACAGAAACGTTACCAGATAAAGCCGGAACATCTCTCGCTGCCTCGTAAGCGTTCATAAGTGCCAATGCGCCGCCAAGGCTATGGCCTGTGATGGTTAGGCTCACCTCTTCGCCTCTATCCGTAAAAAACTTCACTAGCCGCTTCACTTCCTCCATCGTCTGCTCAGATGCACTTTCTTTATTGTATCTAGTAAGTTCGCTTTTCGAGGTATATATACTAAAGAACCCACTTTGGACCTTGACCACGTTCTTGCCATGTTCTTCTTCGCAATCAAACACCTCTTTACTGGTTTTAAGATCCATGAACCATTCAGTGGGAGTCACGGTTCCACGCCACGCCACAACAATATCTCTCCGGCCGATCCTCGACGACTCTCGGTCACCACTCACTGCAACAAAACCCATCCAGTTGGAGTCTTTGCTCCATGTCTCTCCCAGAGCAGAGCTTAAGAACCACTTAGGAACATCGACATGAGACATCGCGTAGATGTATTTGGTTACCTTGTAACCATGTCTTGTTAAACCAATCTCTTCGAAAAGCTTGTTCCTATTGTATCTACAGCTTCCACAGAATTCAGATAGAGGATCGAAATCGAGTGAATCATAGACTGATTCCACGAATTCTCCGTATTTGGTTACTTCTCTCCGTAGCCATGGATGTAGAGGATCAAGAAGATTCTTCCAATCGTTGGAACCGTGAAGCTCACGCCACATTTTGGATATGTTCTCCCTTGGAGACACAGCTGGAGTCATCATATCACCACGGTCTATGAAATCGGCTGCTGAGTATTTGGGAAGCTGAAGTAGAAACGCAAGCGAATTGGTCGAGTCGTTGGAGATTTTGCAGATCCTCCGAGCCGCTTGAGCTAAATCTTGTTCATGGTTTCGTGATTTCTCGAGTGTGAGCTGTTTCTTGCTTGACATGAAACCGGGAAGATGTGACCTTACCCGGATCTTGATGGACTTCCATGCCAACTTTAGTTTCTGCTTCAATCTCCATACCCGTTTTGTTCTTCTTCTTCTTAGCTTTCTCAATGGGCTTTTGACCAAAGATTTCTCCATCTCGATGAGTTTATCAGTCGGAGAATTGTTCAGGTGATGATGTCAATGAATGATGATAAAAGTTGTGATGTATTGGAGCAAGAGAAGATCGATGTGTTTTGGAATCGATCTTTATGTGTTATATATAAGTGGTCACACACGCGCATATGTTACTTCTAGGAAGCCTCTTAAATGCGTAGACGAAGAAGCATAAATGTTTGACCCTGTCCGATTAGTGACATTATTCGGTACGGAAGATAATCGCCGGTATAATATTCGGTTTAGTTTTAATTATGAGTATTCGAAGTGGCTGCTAATAGAATTTTATAATCCCGGATCAGGTAAACCAGATCCAAATCAATTTTAACTTTCTTAATCATACTCTTTGAATTCTTTGGTTTTAATTCAAAAGTCAAAAAACACATCTCTTAGATTTTCTTGAAATTTAGTTGGTCAAAGTAATAGTAATACGATCCATGCTGATAATTTCTTACTAATTTGATGTTTGGCAGCTTTACTGGTTGATAATTACGGCTGCTCTACTAATATATGTATTGTTTAATGAAATAATTAATTTATGATTACTTGTTAAGGAAAGCATCTCATGCAAGAACAAGAGTCCACTGTGTCGGCTTTTGCATTAGGTTACATAATTCAAATTTTCATTTTAATAGTTGAGTCCACTTTTGATGATTAAAAATTAATAAATATTTCCAATATAGATAAGAGAATTTAGAGAAAAAGGAGAGCTAGAAAGTGTACTTCACGCCACGGCAAGTTCGTCCGCACGTGAATGATACGATAACGTGCGTATTCTCTTGAGAACATTGTCAATGATATATGTGATACATTGATGAACCCTCGTTCCTTATCACTAACCAACGTCGATTTTGAGAATACAAATCCGACGAAAGCAAACGTACAAAACCTTCGTCATATTTGTCTTACCAAATAGCCCAAAAAATATAATTGGGCCGTAAGTGAAGCCCAACTAAGAAAAAGGTTTCAGAAGAAATCTGCGGTGTGACGTGTCGACAGCCTTATCCGAGAGTTTAAACCTTCCAATAGTCACTCGACGCGTCAGCAATAATAACATAAACAGAATCCAGTTCTGTGATCGCCAAAGCCACATGAATGATTCTTGCCTGGATCATATTAACCACACAAACTGCCTAAATCAAAAGAAGAAGAAAAGATCGCACAGGAAAATACAAAAAGATTCTGAAGTCTTGAAACTAAGAAAATGGCGAGCACTGTGATGATGACTACATTACCTCGGTTCAATGGTCTTCGAGCCACCAAGATCTCTGCAACTCCTCTTCAAGGCCTGGTTAGTTATTTACAATTTTCTTTGTTCAATAAGGTTTAATATTTGAAAAACGTGACTTGATTATAGATTAATTTTAGCTAGTACAATAAAGTTCAATATAACAATTTGTAATATTTTTAAAAATCATTCTCATAGGCAACTGTTCAACCAATGAGACGCAAAGGAAATGGAGCTTTAGGTGCTAGGTGTGACTTCATTGGTTCATCAACAAATCTGGTAATTAAAAAAAGATAAAAGCTTTACTAAATAAATATTGATTAATGTAAGCAATAATCTAATTATACCTAACTATTTACTTTATATTAGATAATGGTAACGTCGACGACACTGATGTTGTTCGCGGGGAGGTTCGGTTTGGCGCCATCTGCCAATAGGAAGGCAACAGCTGGACTTAAGCTTGAAGCACGTGACTCGGGTCTACAAACGGGTGACCCAGCCGGGTTCACACTCGCGGACACGTTGGCTTGTGGCACCGTTGGTCATATCATCGGCGTCGGAGTTGTTCTTGGCCTAAAAAACATTGGTGCTATCTAAAAAAGGCTTTTTCCTTATAATTTGTATTTGTAAAATTAAATATTTTCTTAAGTGATCTAATGGATTTTACAGTCTTTTATAATGTTTGTATTGCATTTCATTCTCTTTAGTGGTCTATAGATATGTTTTTCTTCTTTGAACCTAGTTTGAGACGAAATATGTGTTAGAAATTTTGAGTTTCCTTTTTATGTATCTGTTTGATCTTACTTTTTTATAAGAAAAAAAAATGATTTTGTATTTACGAATGATGAAGAAGGCCAAACTAGTTAAATGAACTACTTAAGGTTGTTAATTGCTTAAATGTGTGAACTCAATCTTGGTTTAAAAGTTTTATTTAAGTTTATAAATTAATTAGATGCTTTTTTCTATGGATATATTTGATGTTACAATTCAAACTAAGTTAACATTATTTGATCATCATATGGTAGGAAAAAAACAAAAGAGACCACACATGCTGGTAACTTAATTCAAAATCTCTCAACCACCAAAGATTAATAATACTTCACATATAATTTCAAGTGGAAAAGAACAAATGTTTTAATAATAATGAAATCAGTTAGTTTTTAAGTTTGTATAATAAAATGACTATCTATTTTTTTGGTAAAAAATGACTATCTAAATTATCCATTGGCGTTCACAAAAAAAAAAAATAGATTTCGCTGACAAAAAGAAATTCTTTCACCCACATAATATATTTTAAAATATGCAAATAATATCATAGTTTACAAACAAAAGGTTCTCAACCTCGATTTATTCTGTGTATAAAGTTTGAATTTGTGCCCAAAGCAAATCTATTATCGTAATTATTAGTATTTATTTTAAGTTCAATTCTTAATAGAAAAAAAATAGTAGTATTTATTTCTTTCAAATTTGATATTGATCAATGAGAAGGAGAAAAACAGATAATAACTTATTTTTCTTAATGTTATGATCCTATTAGTTTGCATTATATTTCAATTTTAAATTTGTGTGATATGGAAGAAGAAGAGAAACGCTCAACAACAGCCTCATATAGCAGTAGCGGAAACGGTAAGTGTAGTTGTAGATAGTTATTAGTTTTGTAAATCCTTGGATTAATCTGGAGGGTCTAAGTTTATAGAAAGATTCAGGTTAATTCAGAAGGTCTTAGGGATAGTTTTATTTGTAGTCTAGAGAGTTCTTAGTTTGGGGTTATGCGCAAAGAACGTATGTGTTTCTTGTTGGGAAAATCAATCAGTTGATGAGATTGATTTTCGCCGCATTATTGCTTATTTCTGATCAATAAAGAAGATAGAATTTTCCCTTTTGTACGGTTCCTAGAGTTTACAAGAAAGTTCATAACATTGTGACATGTACAACTAGAATATAATCACTCATATTTTATATGTGTATATATTTGGCAAAAACCCTTTAAAAATGTTTTGAAAAAAGATTAAAATTATATTTGTGTCACTGATCAACAAACACTTAAAAAGTTACTGTGAAAATAACATATATCTGAAAATAAACGAATTGAATAATTTTTCTTATTTATTAATATAAATTTAAACGATAATATATATAAAATCAATAGTATTCAAGTTAATACTTCCATATTTAGATCTATACACAAATCATTTAGACTACACTCTCACATTAAAATACAATAACAAATATGCAAATAATAACATTCTAATTTACAAAGATAAATACGTAAAATGGTCACACGAGTTAACAACGGGTAAAATCATGATCCATAAAATAAAACATTATAAAATTAAATAAATTTACAAAAAAATATTTGGTATTATTTATTAATCACACATTTAATTTTTAAAATATAGTTTTCTATACTATTAAAATATCGTAATATTATAATTAAAAAAATCACCCCGCATATAATGCGGGTATAATTCTAGTCTTCTATAATAATATCTATTTTAGTGTGATTTTTATTAGCTAGACATTTTGAATCAAATGCACATTTCACGATTACAAGTTGATAGAGCAAACCTAACATATGTCTTAATATAACAGTTTTATCAATATGAGAAAAAACAAGATTTTTAATTATTTGATTTCTTATAACTGATGTAAGAAGTATTCAGTGCCATGAATCCCTCTTTCTATAATGGCATTCAATGTTTACCTGGATTTTAGATTTTAGGTTGTCGTTTATGATTTTTTTTTGAGCGATTTTTACTCTAGGACACTTTGATACTATTTATTTCATTCTAGAACACATGATATTTTGTTTTCATCCTAGGACTATTTTTGTTATCTTTCTTTTGTATGTGACCATATTAACCTTGCTTTTGGTAACTAGAAGTTTTATCTTCATTTTGTGATTTAAAACTCGTGGTTAGCTAAATATTAACTGACTCGTGGTTAGCTAAATATATTATCCTCTTTTTTATGTGACCATTTTTTTCCTCTTTTATATTACTCGTGGTTAGCTAAATATTAACTGACTCGTGGTTAGCTAAATATATTATCCATAAATATATTATCAATTTTTCAAAATAATATAAACTAACTCGTGGTTAGGTAAATATATTATCCATAAATATATTATCAATTCGGCAAAATAATATAACTAACTCTTGGTTGGTAAATAATATTATCCATAAATATATTATCAGTGAGGCCAAAAACCTAACTCGTGGTTAATTATGTAAAGGTCATGCAGACAAAGACCTGACTCGTGGCCAGCCTCTAATTGACTTGTACAATGAGAAAATGTCTTGGAATGTAAAGAACAAGTAGAAATCAAGTAAAAATTACTCGCAGAAAACAAAAAATTTATAAACCCTTACAGAAAGAACTAGAGCTAGAGTAACTTTTGCAATAATGGGCGAACTAGAAATAATAATCGGTTATGTATTAAACTAGAATACAAATATTGAATTAGGCTGCACCTCCCCTTGGAGAGAGGGCCTATCCATGGGCTGCACCTCCCCTTGGGATTAGTCTGGACTCTTCCATAGGTCTGGGATACCCCATGTTAAATATATATATATATATATATATTGAATTAGGTTAGTTTTGAATGATTTAAGCATGAGAGGTAAAGGGGTAATTATCCATATAAAAAGTGTGTTGGAATGAAAATAGTATGAGAGGTGTGTTAGAGTGGAAATAGTAGTATGAAAAGTGTGTTATACTGCAAATTTTTTTTTTTTTTTTATAGATTTTGATGTAATTTAAAAAATAGAATCTATGTCACATCTTCGTATTGTAACCACTATTCTCAAAAACGAACTTCACATCGAGCAATTTCGCAACAGCTATCTTATTATATCGAATTGAGCGTTGTTGATACCATCTTGAAATATCACTATTTTGTTTCTCGGTGGCTTCGTAATCAGTGGCGGAGCCAGAAACAAAATTCAGAGGGGTCACACCAAATTTTTAATCCAAAAATTAAATGTCATTACAAATATACATTTTATAGATTTTTTTTCGCTCATATCTTAAAACTTTTTTATCACAATTTTATTATCACCATATCAAGTAACTCTTACTTAATGAAACAAATTAAACAATTACTAAAAAATTCATCACTAATACTAATACGATTATACGGAATTGCTTCATAATATTCATTTCAGAGAAGCACCTTTCGACGGATACAATAACAATATGAAAATTCAAACAAGTCGATAAATCAAAGAATAAGAAATATATTTCCTTATGCCCAAAAAAGAAATATATTTCCTTATTTTCACCATTACACAAACAAGATCACTGAAATTCTCTAGATTAAAAATAATAATCACCCTCTTGTAGACCAATTACACAAAACGTTTTCTTACTTTTTTTATATAATTAAGTAAATATCATTTTCATCTATAAT
>OVAU01002643.1:0-12177 GCA_900406315.1 Biscutella laevigata subsp. laevigata
ATACGGGACTAAAATATAGACAAAAACCGAGTATATCACTCATCAACATCCCCTTTAGCTTTTTCCAAGGCGTTTGGATTTTTTTTTTGTCGTCGAAACCCATTAAAAATCAAAGATGGTCGGTTGAGGTAATCGTGAGATTTTCCCCAACCGAATCGTTATGATTTACATGGGAAAAAGGTAACCCACGTGCTCGTGCTCCTTTAGCGAGGGCATCGACACAGACATTTTGGTCCCGAGAAATCCACTGAATATGAAAATCAATAAAAGCTTCCTTCATAAGAAAGAAGTGTTCCAGCTCGGTCTTGAAGGTTGGCCAATCGTCGGGCTCAAGCATCCTAATCAAATCCATGCAATCCGTCTCAAAAGTAATATGGGGTATTCTCCGTTCTCTGAGACAGTCCATAGCCCAAGTTAGGCCATCCAACTCTTCATGAAGAGCGTAGAGACTTTGCCGACAAGCCTTCGCCCCCTCACTAAGTGTTCCCCCGTTATCCCTTAGCCACCACCCAAGACCACGAAATTGCCCATGATCGATCCAAGAAGCATCGACTTGACAAATTGATCTTTGGGGTGCTAAGGTGGGTAGACTAGTGTATCGATCATGGTCTTCTTCATCTTCAATTTCTTCGTTGGTTTCCTTTTGATTAGCTGATCTCCAGCTTTCGTCTTCGAGTTTTGCTAATTGTAGGGTATCTAAGGCTGAGACGTCCCTTCCGTTGAAGACTTTTTCATTTCGCGCCTTCCAAATGTACCAAAGTAACCAATGAAAAGAATCCCTCTGGGGTGAAGACATCCCTACCCCTCTTGTCCTCAATAGGAGGAAATCCATGTTGCAATATAAAGATGTACTCGGGAAGCAACCCAGAATGGACGGAAAGTCCGAAAGGGCCCAAACTTGGAGAGCTGGTGGACACTCAAAGAGCAGATGATTAATAGTTTCCTCTGGTGCGCCACACCTCGGGCAACTCTTATCTGCTCCCAAATGTCTAAAGGTTAAGCGCTCGCAGGTCGGGATACATCCTGTGATTGCTTGCCACATAAAGTGCCTAAGTTTGCTTGAGGTTCGAGTGTGCCAAATATGACTAAGAATGTACTTGAGGCTTGGTTCAGGGGCTCCTGTTATATGGTGGAGATATTCTTTCTGTTATGACAGATCATAACCTGATTTTACCGAATAGACCCCAGACTTTGTGTAAGCCCAAGAAAAACTATCCTGGGAATTATTATGACTTGGTCGCATCCCTAGAATTAGGGTCAAATCTCCAGGGTGAATCAGTTCCTGGATCAGGGGGATGTTCCATTCGTGACCATCTACTCTGAAAAGATCTCGAACTCGGAGTTCAGAGTCAATAAGTCGATATGAGGACAAGGGTCTAGGAGGTCTGGGTGGTTTTGAAGGGAGCCAAGGATCGCTCCACACCTTAGTATCGACCCCTGATCCAATTGTCCGACGGAGGCCATGCCTCAAGAGGCATCTTGCTGCTATCATGCTCCGCCACCCATAAGATGGGGAATAAGTACGTCGCTCGACTAGCGGATCGGAGTCCTTGTAATAGCGGCCTTTAAGGACTCTTGCCAGGAGAGAAGAAGGGTAATGAACCAGACGCCAGAGTTGCTTAGCTAATAATGCTATGTTGAAGTCGTGCAGGTCTCTGAAACCCAAGCCTCCCTCTCCTTGTGGAATGCATATTTTGTCCCATGCAATCCAATGTAAGCCGCGACTATCCTTATTAGAGCTCCACCAGAAGTTTGCAATGACGCTTTTTAACTTATTTATTGTGGCCTTGGGTAAGAGAAGACACGACATGACATATGTCGGAAGGGCTTGTGCTACTGATTTAATAAGGATCTCTTTCCCACCTTTGGAAAGGAATTTTGCTGACCAGGTACTTACTCGGTCGTTTAGTCGATCTTGAACAAAAGCAAAAAAATTTCTCTTTGATCCTGCGATGTTCTCTGGGAGACCGAGATACATACTCATTCTGCCCTCGTTCGTGATGCCAATAGCCGACTTTATGGCCCGACGGGTCCCTAAGGGTACCTTATCCCCAAAGAACAACGATGATTTGGCCTGGTTGATTTGTTGGCCTGAGGCATCTCCATAAGTCTTGATAATTTTCATAATCTCTGCACACTGCGGGACTTCTGCCCTGTAGAAAAATAGACTATCATCTGCGAACAGTAGGTGAGAAACCGCCGGACTCGATCGTGCTATCTTTAATCCAGAAATCCTCTTTTCATTTTCTGCTCCCTGAAGAAGGGAGATTAGTGCCTCAGTGCACATTATAAATAAGAACGATGATAGTGGGTCTCCTTGTCGGATTCCTCTTGAAGGCTTTATCCGTCCTCTTGGTTGCCCATTAATCAAGATTTGATATGAAACTGAAGATATGCATGTCATAATCAGTTTAACCCACTTATCCGAGAATCCTAGTTTGAGCATTAACGCCTCCAAGAACCTCCACTCCACTCTATCATAGGCCATGCACATGTCGGTTTTGATGGCCAAAAATTTCGATCTGCACATGGGATTAGTGCGAAGGGCATGAAAGTTCTCTTGAGCTAATAAAATATTGTTTGTGATCAGACGTCTAGCCATAAAGGCTGATTGAGTCTCCGAGATCAGACTCGGGAGGGTAGTCTTCAGTCTCTTGCTTAAAATTTTGGAGATGATCTTGTAGCTTACATTACATAGACTAATAGGTCTAAATTCTGTCATATGTCACGGTTTGTTCTTATTTGGAATCAGACAAATATTTGTCTGATTGAGTCTCGGGTCCATCTCTCCTGTCTCGAAAAAATCCTTCACTAGCTGGATAACGTCACGGTGGGACGGAAGGTGGTCAGAGCCCTTATTTATGTTTCCAATGCAATTTCGTGATTCATAGAAATTATATTTATCTACCTCGCACCATAAACATTAATCGTCCTGATCATCACATCTCTTACACTTTTCGTCTTGGACATGGGAACTAGACTTGTGGAGTTTGTCGCTAGAAAGTGGATGAGTTATGTGTAGCTTATCCTTTCTCAAAATGTTCGAATTATGTTGTTCACTCAAGATGTGCAACAAGAAAAGATGTATGGGACAAGATTGAGCTAGAAGGAACACCCGAAGAAGAAGAGATTGCTCCATTCGAATTGGTTGATGATACCACTATAAAAAATTTTAGCCATCATCATTATCTACAACTCAACAAAGATGGTATGATTCTCAAGGAAAGCAAACTTTGTGAAGCTTGTGTGTTCCAAATACATTCAAAGTCTTTCTACCGTTGTCAACATTGCGATTTCATTCTCCATAAAAAATGTGCCAAACTCCCTTGAAGAAACGACATGTATGCCACAACCAACCTTTCATACTCCACACAAGTTCTGGTGCCCAAAGGCATCGATGTGATCTTTGTGATAAAAAGTTCACAGGTTTCATGTACAAGTATGCTAGTCACAAGATTCTAGATGTTAGGTGCGGTTCTATTTCAGAGTCGTTTGTGCATGAAAGCCATCCACATCTTTTGTACTATTCTGAAGATACTTATAAATATTGTAGTGCACATGGAGGAGGGCTTAACATAGGAACGTTTAGTTGTGATAAGTGTGATTATAGCTTCGACTTCAACTGCGCCCTGTTACCAAATACGGTAATGAATCATAGATATGATGAACGTCCTCTCTTCTTGTCTTTTGGTGACATGAATGCAGATGGTGAGTATTGGTGTGAAGCTTGGGAAACAAAAGTGAATCCAAGAAAATGGTTCTATACATGTAATGATTGTGGGGTTGTGTTGCGTATTTCATGTGTTGTGGGAGATTTCTCATACATTATGCCAGTCCAAGAAGGTTGGACAAAGAAGTGGTTCCTAACACTTCAAGTTGTAGAATACTTTGCTCCACATGCAAGTCTTGATGTAAACTCCCTTCAGTTCTTAAAGTGCCCAAGGCTGGTGTAGATTCATACTTCTGTTCCATCTAATGTGACAGGAGTTATGTATTAGTATAGGTCGATCAGTGATGATGAATAAACACTTTCCCATCATTTCTGGTAATGAATGTTATAATAAGTACGTTGTTGAGCATGGAACAAAGGATGATAAATAAAGAGTATAAGAATTTAATTCTGAAATTTAATTCTTTTGAAGTAAAAAAGTAATGATTTTTCTTTGAGGCAGAACAAAACAGACGCTTCCAATATCACAAACAAAACTGCTTTCCATATAATTCTACATAACATTTAATTAAGGGTGGATGTTTGGGTACCTATTTCGGTTCGGTTTGGGTTTAGTTTTTTTAGTTCATGTTTCGATAATTCATTCGGATAATTTTACTTTTGGGACATGTCCGGTTGAGGTACTGTTGGGTTTGAGTCGGTTCGAATAGGAGATTTATGATCCATAAAGGAACCAAAATGTCTTCGGGTCCGTTGTGAGTCCAAATAACCCGAAATAATAACTTCAAATTTGGTTCAATTTGAATGAAATTTGGGTAAAAATAAAAAATTGTTTAATTTTCATAAATATAACAAAAAATCAATTATTGAATATTTAAATATTTTCTTATTTGCATGTAAATATCATATATCTTCTATATATTAAAACATAATAATTTTGCTTATATGTCGCAATTAGACGAGTTTGGAATTAAAATGATGATGGCGTGTCGCAATTAGAAGAGGTTTGATACAAAAGTGTTATATAAAATTTGATTAATAATTACTAAAAATATTTAAGATCATTTTTTCTGATTTTCAAAAAATATATGAAACACTCAACTTATAAAGAAAATCATATTTTTAAAAAGTCTTAAATTGACTAAAAAATAATAAGAGAATATGAAGCAATGAATTAATATAAAATATATAATACTAAATAGGTTTCTATATTTGAATATAATATTATGTAGTCATTTCAATTAAAGTATGAATATCTCAAATATAATCATATCATACTTTCATTATTATATTGTTCTGCTTATATTTATTTCGTATTCTCTTACAAAAGTGAATTAATATATAATTCATATTAAAAATTAAGATTTGTTCGAGTTTTCTGTGATTTAGATTTTTCAGAATGATTATGAAATACTCTAACTTATAAAGAAAATCATATTTAAAAAAGTCTCACATCAATGAAGCAATTCTATAAATAAGTGAATATGATCAGAATGTTGAATCACAAAGATTTATTCAGCATCCAAATTATACAATTTTGTTTTGTTTATGTAATTTAGTAGCTAATCCGAAAGAGTAAATTAGTAAATTAGTAAATTAGTAAATATTAATTTTATTTAAAATCAAAATATTCTTTTCCATATTTAAAAAATATTTTTTATAATATATATAAAGTAGAAGTTTTATTTATATAATGTCAATACCATAAAAATCATAATACTAAATATGTTTCTATATTTAAATATATAATATTATGTAGTCATTTTAATTAAAGAAAGAATATCTCATATATAATCATATCATACTTTCATTATTATATTGTCTTGCTTATATTTATTTGATATCCCTATACAAAAAGTGAATTAATATATAATTTATATTAAAAAGTAAAGTTTTGTACGAGTGTTATGTGATAAAGTTTTTTTAGAACGGATATGAAACACTCAACTTATAAAGAAAACCGTATTTAAAAAAGCCCACATCGATACAAAAATAAGAAGAGAATATGAAACAATTCAATAAGTGAATATACGCAGAATGTTGAATCAAAAAGATTAGTTGGCATCCAAATTATACAATTTTGTTTCGTTTATCTATTTTGGTAGCTAATCCAAACGAGTAAATTAATAAATATTTAATTTATTAAAAATCATCATATTTTTCGATTTAACAAATAAAATTTTAAATATATAAAATAAAAGTTTTATTTATATAATGTAGTACCATAAAAAAATCATAATATTCAATAGGTTTTTATATTTAAATATATAATACTATATAGTCATTTCAATTTAAAAAATAATATTTCATATATAATCATATCATAATTTCATTAGTATATTGTCCATTCTTATAATGCAAGAACTGCTGCTACAAGGGCCAAATGAAATGAAAAGGAAAATGCCAGGCCGAAGAAGCCTGTGTCACGGCTCATTGATACTTTCAGGAGTCGAGAGTTTGTTGGGTCGCTTTATCGCCATCCATATACTATGAAGAGTATGGGAATCTATGGTCATGTTCGTTTGCTCAGTTTGCATTTGCAGCCAGATGATCTATCCAGATATTCATTCAGATGGTCCATCTGGATGATGTTCGTTTGTACATTTAGAAGATGCATCTAAATGGATCATCTGAATGCACCTATGTTCATTTGTACTTTTTAATAATATTTTTATGATTTAAATTATATTTACAAATTAATAAAATATCAAAATATCAATGTATAAATTAAAAAGTATTCAAAATATGAATTCCTAAATTAAAAAATTATAAAAATATAAAAATATCAATTTATAAATTTAAAAAATTATCAAAATATCAATTTATCAAATTTTCTCGGAAAATCACGTTTTTTTCGAAAATCATGTTTTTCTCGGAAAATCACGTTTTTCTCGGGAAATCACGTTTTTTGTCGGAAAATCACGTTTTTCTGAGCAAATCATGTTTTTCTCGGGAAATCACGTTTTTCTCGGGAAATCGAGTTTTTGTCCGGAAATCACGTTTTTCTCGGGAAATCGCGTTTTCTGAGAAATCACGTTTCTCCCGGATAATCACATTTTATCCCGTAAAATCACGTTTTATCCCGAAAAATCACATTTATCCCGGAAATCACTTTTTCCCAGAAATCACTTTTTCCCGAAAAATCACGTTTTTCCCGAAAAATCATATTTTTACTGAAAAATCATATTTTTACTGGAAAATTACGTTTTTCTCGGAAAAGCATGTTTGTTCCCGGAAAATCACGTTTTTCCCGAAAATCACATTTTTTCCTCGAAAACAAAATATCATGTTTCCGAGGAAAAACATGATTTTCCAGGAACAAACATGATTTTCCAGGAACAAACATGATTTTCCAGTAAAATGTGATTTTCCAGGAAAATGTGATTTTCCGGGAACAAACCTGATTTTCCGGGGATAAAACGTGATTTTCCGGGGTAAAACGTGATTTTCCGAAGAAAAACGTGATTTTCCGGGATAAAACGTGATTTTCCGGGATAAAACTTGGTTTTCTGGGATAAAACGTGATTTTTCCGGGATAAAAAACTTTTTTTTCGAAGAAAAACGTGATTTTCCGAAGAAAAACGTGATTTTCCGGGATAAAATGTGATTTTCCGGGATAAAATGTGATTGTTCGGGATAAAACATGATTTTCCGAAGAAAAACGTGATTTTCCGGGAGCAAACTTGATTTTCTGGGATAAAACTTGATTTTCCAGGAGAAAACGTGATTTTCCGAAGAAAAGCGTGATTTTCCGGGATAAAACGTGATTTTCTGGGATAAAACGTTATTGTTCGGCATAAAACGTGATTTTCCGGGATAAAATGTGATTGTTCGGGATAAAACGTGATTTTCCGAAGAAAAACGTGATTTTCCGGGAGCAAACGTGATGTTCCAGGAGAAAACGTGATTTTCCGGGATAAAACGTGAACGTGATTTTCCGAAGAAAAACTTGATTTACCAAAGAAAAACGTTATTTTTCAGGTTAAAACGTGATTTTTCGGGATAAACCGTGAGTTTCCGGGATAAAACGTGATTTTTCGAGATAAAACATGATTTTCTAGGATAAAACGTGATTTTCGAGAATAAAACGTGTTTTCCGAAAAAAATATAAATTTTTGAGATGCATCCAAATGCATCTTCAAAACTCATATAGATGCATCTCTAAATTTTGCCTAAATTTGAAACTCATCCAGATGGACCATTTGAATGAGCCATTTAATGACACTAAACGAACATCAGTTTGCAGCTGCAGCCAGATGGAGCAGCNATAGATGCATCTCTAAATTTTGTCTAAATTTGAAACTCATCCAGATGGACCATTTGAATGAGCCATTTAATGACACTAAACGAACATCAGTTTGCAGCTGCAGCCAGATGGAGCAGCCAGTTGAGCAAACGAACAGTACCTATGATGATGTAAAGGGGCTGCTAGAGGCAAAGAGCATAAGCAAGATCATGACATGACACCACAAGGCCTACAAGGAAGCCACTTGCTGGTTTCTTGCCACATTAGAGGTTTACATTACCCTAGAGGGTAACTCAGACGAGTATAGAGGGGCTACATCAAGTTACAAGATAGCCGTGGGAAGGTTTACACAGTGACATTTGCTAAGATGTCTCGAGCTTATGGGTTCTCACTTGAGGGAGAAGGTGACCTCAAGCTAGCATATGAGGATATCAAGTTCATATGGTCTCATCTCGGTATAAGGAAGTTTTCTACAGCAAGGACGAAGGGTTCTAGCATCTGCCACCCGACTATTGGCTATTCAATGTGTTCAGAATATCTTAGCACACTCATTTTATGCTAGATGAGAGACCAAGGCTATTGTCGTTGACGAGATGAGGTTCTTGTGATTGGGTATCGCACCTCTACTCCGGGAGCATCTGAATCAATATGACCTATTTCTCGGACTTGAGGAGAATAGACCAAGCCAGGTGCACATCTTCACCAGCAAGCTGCTTGAGTTTCAGGAGTGGAGTTAGATGACCAGAGACAAAACGCCCAGTTCAGCATGGGGGTTGGATTACCCCGATCCTCAAGGTAGCAAAGGTTGATCTTGGCACTGATTCGATTGCACCGAGGTACATAGACTTGATGTATATTAAGAAGGCCTCATACTTGATTGGCCAGGTAGGAACACAATTTGCCTACACATTTCAGAGGGGGAATGACAATGAACCATCTGTTCTCCTACCTAACCATGAGCTCACCGACCTCATCATTTCAGCGAACGTAGTCTTCACGCCTCCTCAGACAAAATTCTACAACCCCCACGACTTTCATCCTCTAGAGCCTATACAAGTTGGAGCAATTGTTCCTATCCCGTAACCTATTGAGGAGCCTCCTAGCCATATCTATGAGAGTGCTCGTTATTATGTAGAGCCGTTGGTCGTGCTGATGCAACCCGGCCCATTGCGTGATGCTATCTTGGATAACCGCAGGTTGAACCGGTGGCTGAGATTTCAGGATAAGGTTATCAGGAAGATGGTTCATGCAGAGAAGAAGGAGAAGAGCAAGGTGATGTCACTCAGGTTTTACCCTACACAACTAATTATTTGCAAGTGCACAGATGGTCAACTGTAGTACTTAGGGATCGAATCCACATAGACTAAAAACTAACACAATGAGACAGACATGACTGAGCAGTGGCTAAAACGATAAGAGAGGTTGATTTAGCAGGCAATGGTGAGGTGATGAAAGCAGTAAACAGAACAATGGGGTTATAATCAGATAAGCAAGTAATCAGACCTAATATTTAAAAGGGTTTTTGGCGGGAACAGTTCAAATATGTGGTCAAGAAAAGAACTTAGGATCTGCAGAACATAGATTAGATTTTGGACTAACTCTTTGAACACCTTGCGTTCGTCACTCAACGCTCAGCAAGAGCAATAACCAATAACGAATATAATCTAGTCTACCTCACTAGACCTCTGAAAGTAGATCCACACCTGGGTCTTAGGTGTGAATCTACGCCTAACTAGTGTCCTTCATATACTAGCAACGTCACAAATGCTAGCACTGAGAACCTAGAAATCCCGGTAATCCAATTCAATGTTGTCCCATCGAACTAGGCGGTCCTAGTTTAACAAGGTCTAATTGAGGCTCACTGGGGCTGCTCGATCCTGCTTGTCAGGCTAGACCGATCAATTCCAGACTCTCTTAATTACTGACTTGGGCGATCCGATTTGGTGCTTGTCAGGCTCAGATCTTCCTTAGCCCTAGACTCGATTTGTCAGATCAAAGTCGGGCTTCAAATTAGAAGTTAAGATAGGATCCTTAAGAACCCTTTAGATGTTGATTTGGGTGATTCAATTAATGTTTGTCGGACTTGAATCATCTTAAGCCTTAGGTCCAACTCTTCAGATCGAACCCATGCTACATATCAGCTCATAAACGAGTGAATACATCTTCTCTCTAAACCTAATATGAACATGAACCCTAGCAATCCCTTTTGTATAACCCTAGATCCGATCTAATGATCTACTCAGACATAATCAAGGCAATCAAACAAGACATGGTTGAAAGCACGAAATAATACTCAAATAAAATCAAAAGAGGGTTCCAGATACAGAGTTGTCAATTCTAAATATATCTCCCCTAGAAAATCAAAATATAAAACCCTAGTTACAGAAAACAGTAAACAATAAACAATAAGGAAAAAACGTCCTCAAAATCGTGTCTCTCTGGTGCTTTTATAGGATATAGTGACGTCATATGGGCATAAGTGAGCTTGGGCTTCAAAACAAAACTTTTGGGAAATTCGGCTTCGAGGTTCGATCGAACCTAGGTGTGTTTCGATTGAACCCACTCGATCTTCTCATACGAATCTTAGTTTTCTCGCTTCAGTTCGAGCGGCTTCATCTTGAATCGGGTTCGATCGAACTCAGGGAGGTTCAATCGAACTAGGCCTCATCTCCTTCTGGACCTCGTTCTTTGCTGATCTGGCCCAATGTGTCTTACTTGGAGTGCAGGTTCAATTGAACCATAGAGGAGTTCGATCGAACTGTAGTCTGGCGGAATTGACTTCTCTAGAACTTCGTCCAAAAATACCCATAACTTCTATTCCCGAAGTTCCTCTCCAGACCTGTGAAATCCTGAAAGGAGACAAAGAGGCTCCAAAAGCACATTAATAACTCAAAAAGGGGTTCAAAATCTCATCAAAAGATGAGACTGAAACCCCAAAAAACAGGACATATCACAAGGCGAGGAAGAAGTTTAGTGAGTTGGAGGATAAGATTAAGAGGCTGGCAGATATTGTGATGAGGAGATCTATTTACTCGGGTTGCACAGCTGAGGCTTCAGCTAGTGGGACCGCTCCGATGCTCGACTATGAGCGTAGAAGCTCTCTCAGTTTAGAAGGGTGTTCCCCTCATACCACTGATCTCCCACCTAAACCCTCCACATATGAGAGGCGCCAGAGGAGGCCCATTGCACCACCACCGCCTTATGACTCAGACAACGAGTTCCCTTTCCAATCTTCCTATCCGTGTACATATGGCATTTTTCTTTATCCTTGATTTTCGGTTTCCCTCTCCGGACTTAGATTCACGCAGAGACCGTGTGATTTAAGTTTGGGGGTGGGGAGGAACCACCTTCTAACTAATGATGTTTGTTGTTTTGTTTTAGTGAATGTTGATCAATTTTGCGACCAATGAGCGACCAAAAAAATAAAATATGAACCGTAAAACATGTGTATCGAACCCTGGGGTTTTTAGACTCAGAGTATCAAGGAAAGGGTTTATGACCATGTGAGTTGCTGTGAATTCATTGACTACATACAATTCTAATATTACATATAGGTATCTTTGTATATCAAATTTGTTTTGGTAATTTCTTCTGTTTGAATGGTTTTTTTTTCAAAAAAATTAATCAATTTACAAAGCATTGTATGTAAAATGTAATTGAATGAGTGAAAAAACTCTTTGTGGTGGCAAAATAGTGACAAATTTTCCATTGTTTTGTGAATGTGGACCAATTATGGTAGTTTGATCCTAAATTGCGACCAATGAATGACCAAAAAAAAAAAAAAAATACGGACCAAAACACGCGTGGATCAAACCATGTGCTATTTAGACTCAAAGTACCAAGGAAATGGTTTATGACCATATAGGTTGATATGAATTAATTAACTATATACAATTTTAATATTACAAATAGATATATTTGTATATCAAATTGGTTTAGTTAATTGTTTTGGTTTGAAGAATTAATCAATTTACAAAGCATTGTTCATTATATACTAATAAATTAATACATTTTATTGTAATCAAATTTATTTATATATGATTAATTAAAAATGTTAGGGTTTGACTAGCAATGTACTGTATATACTGAACTCATCTAATCGAAACAATAATTGATTACATGTATTGTTAATTTTATCTGTTATGAAAAATTATAATAAAACATATATATATATATGTATATATATGTATGAGTGGGAAAATATTCTCCTTTGATATGAAAGTGATTTGAAAGAAATGATAAAGTTTATGATTGTATGATT